>CAJFCP010000713.1:444647-516811 GCA_904066005.1 Synergus itoensis | reverse complement strand
AATTATTTAAAATAAGCTAAGAAATTAAAATTAACATAAAATAACATTCAATGCTAAATATTTTCAATCAGAAAATTGATCGCGAATATTCTTTCTCTTTTTAAATTTGAGCAACATGATATTATACTCCCCAGTTTCAAGAATAAAGCAAGCAAAATAATATACTAACCATGGAGCTTTAATAAAAGAATCTCGTATTTTCATTTTAACAAAAGTTACAGTATTGGTCCAGGCTTTTTTTGTGCCTCGCCCAACTAAAAAAAATTATTTAAAATAAGCTAAGAAATTAAAATTAACATAAAATAACATTCAATGCTAAATATTTTCAATCAGAAAATTGATCGCGAATATTCTTTCTCTTTTTAAATTTGAGCAACATGATATTATACTCCCCAGTTTCAAGAATAAAGCAAGCAAAATAATATACTAACCATGGAGCTTTAATAAAAGGATCTCGTATTTTCATTTTAACAAAAGTTACAGTATTGGTCCAGGCTTTTTTTGTGCCTCGCCCAACTAAAAAAAAGAAAGAATAAAGCAGAGACAGAATAAAAGTAGGAAAAAACTGTGTGAAGTATAAAAGAGTTATAATTATTTCCGACACGTGAGGACCCTATAAAAATAATAAGGCAGAGAACTGACATTAAAAATGTTAGATTTCTAAGAATATTTTCCGTTGAGGAAAATTTCAAAAGCATTATATAATATAAAAGTACCTTAGCTTTAATGCTCTTAGCTAAAACCTTATCTATATAATAATCCTTCAGAGATTATCTGTGCCTATGCGTTTCTGAGATTCGCGACTCAGATTCACTTAAGCCTCGGAGTTCTTGAAATTGACCTTCGAGATTCTTTTGAAAAGCAGAGGAAATGGCAGGACACAGATAAAAAAAAGTCCGACCCATTTGCTCATCCTTGCAACATCCGCTCGTTCATCAAGAAATAAGGACGGAAACTCGGGCACTTGTTTTGTAGAGCGTGTAATTATATAATCTATCAATTTTCGAGCTATAAATCACCTCTTATCTATAGATTTATTTATTAATTCAATCTAATTGGCAGTTGCGAAAATTCCCACAAGTTTAATTTCATTTATTGACCGTAAATAATAATTCAGGACTTGAAAGATTCTTTGTTAAATAATTAACTTTATTCTACGGTGAATTTTAATTGAATTCAAGTCAAAATTTTCAGAAATATTATAATGAGAGAAAATTCCCACTTTAAAATTTTAACTTAATCCGTGTTATAAAATCTCAAATTTAATAACGTTAATGGCTGGACCATCAGCACCAGTAAAAGCAGTTTATGAAATTTATTACTTTGCTTTTCCGTGATGTGGTTGCCTTGGTTGCTCTCGACATTTACAATTTTCATACCTAGCACAAATCCACTTATTTTTTATTACCCTTTTGTGGTCTAAAGATACTTTTTTTTTTCTCGGCAATATTTTTTTATATACCTCGAATTTTTATATCAAAAGCCAAGATTATTAGTTTAATAAAAGTATCTCTTTTATTATAATATAAAAATAATTCAAAAAATAAATTTCTTTGCAGAATTTATGGAAATGATGACTGGAGACTAAAAATTTCACACAAAGGAGACAGCGTTAAAGTCAAGATGACCAAATATTATCATATTATGTTTTTCCTACATTCGTTATACTTTACATAATTTAACCATCATAGTCGTGTAAAGAGCATTTTATGTTTATGTCAGTGAGTTGTATGATTATTTATATAAATATATTTATTACATTAATTGTACCCTTTTGTTAATCGTTTCTATATTTTCTTTAATTTAATTGAATTCATCAAAGGGAAGCAGTCGATTGTTAATAATAAATACTTTTTGAATTTCTGCATAATGACTATTGAATAAAACATGTCGCAAAGCAGTGTTGGAAAATTATATCTGTCCCTACAGTTAAGTATTACTACTGCATACTAATTTGCATTCCACATTAGAGATTTAATCTCTGTCAGATGTATACGAGGTGTGGAATTTAAGATCGTATACTCATGTCAGTCTTGCAGATATAGTTTATCATTAACATATTTTAATTTTTATTATTAATTCAGGTCGTGTGAACGTTTAAATTGTAAAATTTTTTATGACACTTCATATTTATTAATTATTCTTTTAAAAATTTAAAGTAATGATAAAAAATGGGGGGTGAAATTTTACACAAATAAAAGTGCAAAAATTCTTGCAGAGAAAATAGGCTTCTTTGCCTTTTTTAAAGTTTTTAACGATCTGCTATTTGATTTTTGCCTGAAAATTTCTTTCTGTCCTTTGAGTGCTGACATGCCCATACAACTGTGGTAAAGAGTGGTCGAGCTTTCAACGAGCAACGGTTAAATATTCATTGAGTCGAACATAGAGGGTATATATATACATATATATATATACCATGCATATACTCCTTTTTTGAAATTAAAAAACTGTCTAGTTTTTCATAGAGTAACAATTTCACTTTTTCCACTCCTTTCTTTTGTAAAAGTCCTTTTAGTAAAAGGCACAACAAATATTACATTTTTTTCATAAAAGACTCAATCTTTGTTAAAAAGAATTATTCATGTTTATTTTCAAATTTTGTTTTATTTAAGTGGTGGTTGAAGTAGGGAAGACTAAACTGAGTGTGAAAGGTTTAACTCGTATGGAAAAGTGAGGAGCAAGGTTTAATTACGTGATATATAGAGCAAAACCGCCAATACTCACAAAGCAAGGAATTAAAGGTTTAGCCATTCAAGGATTTACACAATTTGAATTGCAGCGAAGATATATACAATATAAATATATATGCACTCATACCAAAAATTGCATTTTAAGTTTTTTATATATTCTCATTCTTGTTTTATACATTATGTAAACAATTATCAGCAAGTGTTTGCTTCTAGTAATTTTCCTCTAATGGACAATGATAGGCAGTCAATCAATTAATTGGTCAGTCATGCAAATAATTGACTGCGATGGAGAGGCCAATGAAGGCTGACTTCAGCTACAGGGAACTGTAATATGAGACAGGAGTGGAAGTGATGCAGAAATTGCATGTAATTGTCCAGCTTTTGATACATTACATTGTATACAAGCAGAATCAATAATAAACATTAAATTAAAAAAAAGTCAGTTTATTATGCAGGAAATCAATTAGGATTGATCATGAGTAATATACGTTAGGGAGTGTTATTTACAATTATCCATAACTGGATATTCAGCGATTATAGTTGTAACTGAGTCTTTAATATATAATTTTATCTTTATATAATTTTAGTGAGCACTAATTATTATGACAGAATTATTAAACAGAATATCCTCTTAGGCAATCAGGGCCGGCGCAGCCCATTTTTTCTATGTATGGATTTACGATGGAGGGGGGGTAGATCGACATTTTTTTCTTTGCATTTTCTTTATTTGAAAGAAAATGTTTTCCTTCATACAACATTTCTAGATATAAATTCGTTTAATACTTTAAAACAAAAATCATTATCTTTCCAGACAGTTTTTCATGTATGGAATTTCTATACATGAAAATTTCCATGTATGCATTTATCCATGGCATCCATACTGTCTGCACCGCCCCTGAAACCATGTTGTTGTCAGCCATCTAATTTAAATAGACTTTCTCCAGACACAGAAGAAAAGGTCTGTAAGAGTCAGACATCGAATTAATATATAAAATAAAAATCCGGATAATTAGAATATAATTTTGCACATTAAAAAACGTGTCTGAACACATCGTGCCTTTTCTACTTATGCAAATAAACAGTTTTTCACTAATGGCGCCAGTGAGCCCTTAGTAGTAAAATAATGCAGGGCTGGCGCAGCCCATTTTTTCCATGTATGGATTTACGATGGTGGGGGGTAGACCGAAATTTTTTTCTTTGCTTTTTCTTTATTTGAAAGAAAATGTTTTCCTTCGTACAACATTTCTGGATATTAATTCGTTTAATACTTTGAAACAAAAATCATTATCTTTCCAGACAGTTACTTATTAATTATTTAGATAAATTACATTTATCGAAATCTTTTTTTTTAAACTTCCACAAATTTCGATGACTGCTTTCAAGGATATGTTTCATACAATAGTAGCACGTGGGTTGTATGCGATACATGATAATCGATATTTACATGAACTCTGTATACATATAATTTCCAATTCTCATTCATTCATGAAAGTACTTGTAAGATTCACTATAGAAAAGCTTTCTTTCTGAATGCTAGAAGCATGTTTCCATGAAGTTAAATTTTTATTAACACTATAATCTCCCAAGAAACGAGCACATAATCCTACGAATTAGAACGCATAAATCAATGTGTTTTTCTAAAGTTGAAAACCTCATATCCATAAAAATCTGAAAGAGTGTAAGAGCAGAGAAATCACGCACTTCATTGTGTTTGTGGCATAAGCTGCAATGATAATAAAAAGTAAAAGCATACTCGAGAGAATTTCGTTTGATTTATATGAGATTAATAACGTTTCTGATTACTCAAGAGAGCAAACATTTTTCATTCTTCATTTCAAGATTAAGTTAACTCCCCTTAGAATATCTTTGATTTTAAAATAAACATTCACTCCAATTACCTAGTTCAAAATTCTTCTCCTCTTTTTACTTTTTCTATTGAGAAATGTTTAAGGTTTTTTTCTAAAAATATTCACATTACACGCATGATAAGTTTGACGAAAGATGAGGTCTCTCGATTACGATTGACGTGGAAAAGAAAAAAATCAGGAAGAAAAAGAAAACAGAAGTCGGTGTAAAGGGAAAAACTTGACAGATGAAAATATTTTTCAGGAGGAAATATATAGTTTGCTATTGAGCACGAACCAAGGATTCAGGTCACAACTATAATCGTTGTTTTGCCTATACAAACCGAGATGTTTCTCTTGAGCAAAGGTTTTTGATTTCCGCTTGAAGCATGCGTAAACCATTTTTCCATAATTTTTTAGAATATGACGTAAGATCAGTTGAAACCCGGAACCATAAAATATTTGGTCATTTCAAGAAAAAAGAAAATAATAATTGAAGGATTTGTTTTATCAGTACTTTACACCTAATGCAGTATCCGAGATTTTATTTCACTATCGAGTTTGAAAAAAGGAAAATCTGTTTATTACACATTCGCTGAATTTTCTTCACAACTACTTCATTCCTTTCGAGAGTGATATAACTTTTCAAGGTTAGTTGCAGTCGCTTCCTTATTGATCCTCGAGTCGCAGATTTCAGGGAACTGCAGACACTCAGATAAAACTTACGAGAGTTAAAACGAGTTAGGAGCGATTTTCCGATTCTCAGGACTTACGTGTGTTGAAATTTATTTTCGGTTCTCTACAAATTATAGTGTCAGAAGTAACAAAGTTATTAAATCGATTTCATAAAGATTCGATTTGGGTAATGATTTATTTACATACTATTTTCATATTTACATATTATTTTCATTTTGAGATCCATTTATTAGAGAGGACACTAGGAAACTGAAACTGACTATTTTCCTAAAAGGAAACTCTCATCAAGAGAGTTTCTGGCAAAATATAGTGATCATTAATATCACCAATATTGGTCTTTAGAGCTTAGATATTACCACTCGGTGGTTAATTTCTCTTTGAGGTATCAATTTCTAAACTATAAAGTGTATCACCTACACTTTAGTCAAATTTATCTTCAGAATATGTTTTTCCTCGGTTTTCCATGTCAAAAAATACTTTTAAAGAAACAGGTTTTTGAAAATTGAAATTCCTCTCAAATTCCCACTGCTTATCTGCCACTCAAATTTAAATGAAAAGTGAAATATTCTTGTTTTGGGTTTTTGAGGAGAGAATAAGTGATGGAAAATCGATGTTTGGCACTTTACATTAAGATACGCTCCAAATACTCAACGTAAGAGGTGTAGAAGAATAATTGAGTGTTTCTTCTTTAGAAAATTAGAATGTACTTTATTATGTAAATAGCACAGCTTTATTTATGTTGCAGAAAATTGAAAATGACTGCATTTTAAATCTATTTTTTTACAAAATCAACAAATTTCAATTTTTAGGCGAGGAGTTCTTGAAAAACTTATTATATATTTTTTATAATCATCGTGCAAAGTGGAAATGCTTGTTATAACTTTAATGATTTCAAGGGGCGGAAAAGAAGATGTTTATCGAGAGGTGCGTGTCAGCGCACTTGTATGTTCGTATATAGGAGAAGGCAGCTGATTGAGATTAATAATAAATATAACACCACATCGACCACAAGTACTGAAGGTGCACCTGGGCCATCGATCGTCCTCTACCTCCAACATTATTCGATCCCCAACTTCAACCTCAACCTACAACCACCAACTATCCTGAGGCAACCGCTTGCCTCCGTTCCTGCTTTCACATCCGGCAATTGTCGACCAAAGGTCCTCTGGCGTCTAACGAGAATTCGAAGTCTTCCATAAAAATTTAATCACTTCCACTAAGATTCAATTAGAAACGAAAAAGTTCGTACATTCTTAATGAATATGTAACTTGGTGATCTTTTCCTTCAGAACTTGAATGAAAATGAAATTCAACTTATCCAGAGTATGCTTTTATGGAAGAATGACTCAACTCTTAATGAAGTTCAAAATTAAAAGACGTTTCAATAAACTGAAAATTAATATTGCCAATTTTCAACCAAATATATATTTGACTTTATTAATTTATTAGAGTTTCATTAATTATTATTAGACTTATTTTACTTTAGATTTATAATTGATGAAGATGGGATTAAACTAGTATTAAATCAACTCGTGTTGTGATAAATATGGCAGAAATTTAGTACACCAGAAAATTTACTATAGAATGGGTGCACATGCAACTGAGCAATTTTCCACTTAAAGCTAAACACCTCTAAAGTTAAACACCAGCGTCACGTAAACGCACTGTCCTCATTAATTTGGGAGATCTTGGAGAATTAATGAGTCAGCACTGAAATTACTTAATAGACTACCCGTGTAGAATAAATCATGTTGATCATTTTTAAACTCTGAAAGTAAACATTTAAACAATGAAGAATGAAAAGCTAAAGCACTTTTAGTCTAAATAATTTCCCATAATTTACAATTACAATTTTAAATTTACAATTAAACTAGCTTGTTATGAGAACCTTAATTTCCTCTTGCAGTAAAAAGTTTTGCAAAATTTGTTTCTGGAACAATAGAAGAAATTTAAAGTGCTACTAAAATGCATTGAGCATATTTTACGATTTACGATCGCATGTGCAGAGGCTGGATAGCCTCTTTTCCTAGGTTGGGTATATGTATAGTATATGTATTATATGCACTATATATTTTCATATGCAATCGCCTCCAGGCCGTTGGGTTGCGCTACTAATGTGAAAATGGGGTAAAAGTTACAAGAAAACCGGATGTGCATGTATTGCGATGAAGGGGCGCGATATGAAAGATGTACGCCGCGGGATATTTGTCGAATGGGTCAGGTCGAGTGAAAAACTCTCAAAGACTCTCGCGAGCTCAAGTAGAAATTCAAGAGGAACTTGCTTCCCTCTTTTCCTAGTAATTGGGTGATATCAAAGCTCTTCTTGGGTACCGTGCCTCTTAATTTCCAAGTACATGCCGTCTTCAATTATAATTATTTCCATCTACCAAATTATTCCCTCAAATTGTATTATTCTATCAAGATTTATATCTGATTTCAAATTTTCATTTCCATTCACAATTTTCTAGCCATAGATCTCTTTTCTTTTGAGTTTTTATTAGAGGAAGATAAATAAAGATCAGTAGCAGAGAAATATGAGAAAGATTCTACTTTCTGCATGCAAATTTAAACTCTAGAAAAATGCATACACATGCACTTTCACAGAAATATAAATATATAGTTTTTTAATAACGAAGAAATTATTTCCACACTAAGAAAATAATAATACTGTGTAGTTGAGTATGAAATACTTTGTTTCTTCGATTTTCTGTTCTTCCCAGTTGTCAAGTGTAGGTAGCTCGTTATTGTTGAATAATTGTATAACTTATCTAACTTGCTAATTGCATGTGCAAAGTGCCCCATGTGTATAGATTAACGTTTTATTTGATATATTTGAAAGAAATATTTTAATCTTTCACAGAGGTATAATTATTTTTCTTTACATTAATTACTTTTCAATTACAGAGTGATGTTAATTAGTTTTATGTCACTGAGTAAAATCAATAATTCATCGATTTATCTTTCCTCACTGCAATTGCTTTTGGCTATAACAGGAACTCTCTCTCTCTCTCTTTCTCAATTATATTCTGGGACACTGTGCTCATGGTTTCCTCTGTATGCCTTCTAAAGTCTATTAAATGCAGTTACTCTATCTAGAACAAAATATTCTGGCTAAAAACCTAGATCTAATTCACTAGCTATATGTGGATTATGTCATCTTAGTTTGTACCTGGCTCAGGCTTCTAAAGCTACTTGTACTGGCGCTGCGGGCCTGCAAACACAAGTACAGTACAAGTCACCAATCACCACACACTGCAGTTGGAAAATAGAGTAATAGAATATATGCATAGAGTGATTGAACTACAGATACAGAGTATAGTAGAATAGGAAATAGCACATTATAGTACAGTAAATTATATACAGTATAATACAGTATTATATGAAACAATAATAACACACTGACTGAAGTAGCATAGAAAAGTTCTAGCAAGAAAAGCTCATGAGTTGGACACTACACAACTTTTTGTGCAAAGGTTTAAAGCAAATGTCTCAATCCCTTAATATTTTTTCTACCCGTCAACATTTTTTATCATTATTTTCTGTAATTCATTTGGTCATCAAATACTCATCAAATAATATCAAAACTTAAAACATACACGGAGAAAACTGGATATTAAACTGTAATATCTAGCTATTTAACTATGGGACGACTATCTAGATATTTAGATATAATATCTTGATATTAAAACTTAACATCCAGATATCTAGACGACTATCTAGATATTTAGATATAATATCTTGATATTAAAACTTAACATCCAGATATTAAAATATATAATATCTAGATAGTCGTCCCATAGTTAAATAGCTAGATATTACGATTTAATATCCAGTTTTCTCCGTGTATATATACGAAATTTATAGTGTTTGAGAATGCATATAACGTGAATTTATATTTAATTTATGAAATTTATACATATAACGCAAATTTATGTTTTTATGAAATTTCATAGAGATTTTTACAAGATTGAAGGCTTAACTTGTCGCTATTGAATTTAGGTAATAAAAACAAATACAGTTCTTGAATATTTATTAATCATAAACTTTAGTACATCCATTAAAGTTACTGCATGATTTCCAATCATAAATTTTGTAAACTGTATTATATTAATCGTAAAAATTTATTTGTCGTATTAACAGTGCCCTTGTATCATGTTAACACAGCATATGTAAAGCACTACACATCGAATACATGTGCATCGACATAGTGTGAATTCTTAGGTTTATTGAGTCATTGTATTTGAACTTTGCACGTGCTTATGGCGTATGTAGTTAGGAAGTTCGAAGCAGTGCTTTTATCGATATAAGAAAGTCTTTTTAAATAAGAAATTAAAATACTTCCACAATAGTCTTCGCTAAAAGTATCTATTTGGTTCCTTAAATGTTGTCTTGTCATTAATTAAAGTGATGACCTAATAAAACCAGTAAAATGAGGACAAACAGGTGTCCCCTACTTATTATGTATAAATGAATCAGACTCGCGCCCGATTGTACACGGAAAAAAATTTTTCTTCAAATTCTGCATTTATATCTGTAAAATAGTAATACACTCACATTGCTGAATCTTTTATATACATATATATGGATATATTCATATCGTAAATATATTTACGATAGCAATTCAAATGTTAAATATGGAGATGTTTACATATAATTTCAATGAATCTACATGAATTATGTATAAAGAACCTGAACATAGTAACATAAAATATATTAATGTTCCACATGAACATTCACATATTTTAACTAAAAGTATCCCTCGTTTTAACACTTATTATTAATGTGGAGATATATTTTTATTAATGAAGCGTTAATTATTTCTTTTCCATGCATTACCGCTGTCCACACGAATGTCGGTTATCAGATTTTTCAACAAAAGTCAATCCAGAAATTTTTTTGAGAAGTACAATTCAAGAAGAAGGTGTTTATTGAAGATGTATGTCAGTTATATTTAATCTTTTTTTTACTGCGAATCATAAGTATGACGAGGTAACTCATCCTCATTGTTATTTTAATTGGAAAGTCTCTTCGTTTGCTAAGATAACAATATGAAATGTCTTACAAAGGACTAACAAGCTCCAATTTTAAGAACATGAAATCAAGTGTGGAAGGTCATATTTAACTTGCTAGAAGCGCTTAGTAAGCTCTTTAGCATAATGAACTAATTAGAAGAGTTTCTAAAATATCTTGATTTCAATTCCTGCAATTCAATTGTGACAAATAATCTTAGCCTTATTTAATAAAAAGAGAAGAGTTGTTTTCATCTGATCAAGGTCACGTGATAGTTAAGTGATTGATAGTTGAAAGAGTCATGTCTACAAATTGATGAATTATTCATACAAGCATGAAAGGAACAAATAAGGCTATCTTTAAAAAAAGTCCTCTTAAGATAATGATAACCAGCACTTTGATTACGTAGGGATGAAAACGGAATATCGAAATATTGTTGCGTGTACAATTCTCCTTCGTGGAATTCCGAAGAGATGAGTAAGCGCTATTGGAAATCAATAATGGCAATATCTTTCTAAATAATCCCTGTAAACTTTACTTTAGATAATCGAAGCTACCTTGCCGAAATTGAGCGAGGTGGCTAAGTAAATTTAATTTTCAAGAGTATTTAGTTCAAGTGAAGAAATACTTAAAGTATTTTAGGTTCATAGAAGAAAAAATTGTGTAATATTTTATCTCTTGGACTTTTTATGTCGTAAATTATGTGACAGAAAATGATCTGTCTGGATGCTAGAGGATGTCGATTTTTATCGCCTGGAAAGTGTCATCAGTGTACAAATAGGTTCAGTTACGTCATTTGCAAATCCTGCATGGGTTATCGATGACATCGAACAACTTGAGCACCTTGTGAGATAAGAGCACCATCAGTGATGCATTTGCGGCTGTCTCGTGTTCAAAGTCCCGGGAAAAGAGGATCATTCGAAATCGATAATACAACAGAGAGAATAAAGTAAATGCGTACTAGATATATATATAAAGAAATGAAAAATAAGGATCTAATATTTTATTTAAAAAAAATAAGATTATAAGCTGTTGTACAAATGAAGAGATTATATAAAAATGCAAAAGAGAAACAACATTTTCTTCTTGTCCCTATATTTATACAGGTGCTGACGTTCCGAGTTATAAATTATTCTAGAAAATCATAAAAAATATGTAAAGAGATTTCCTATTTCATCCATAAAGAGAAAAGTGGAGCATGCTCATGCATGAAGTGGATTTAATTATCTCATAATACCACCAAAGTATTATGTAATGGAAGACGAAACATTTTAGAGCTTTATTAGGTAACTACATTTTTAATCAGAGAAGTGGATCTATTTTTTGAAATTCATATCAGAATTTAGTTTTTCGATAAAGTTTCTTACAAACAGAGTTTGGAAATGATTTTTGAATCTTATCGAATTGATTTATGGCTCTTTTTCTCTCAATCAAGATTATAAGAAGACTGTCTATATTAAATCAGGAGTTTCGTTCGGTGAAGCCGAAGAAGGAAAGACTTTTATTGTGGAAGAAGAGTGATGATCGGATAAGTTTATCGTTCGGATGGATTAATTTCCGAAGGATCACAGACTCTGGGTAAAGCTTCTTATCGATGAAAGCCCGAGACCATCAGCTTAAATAAATTGTCATGTTCAATTTTTAGACTTATGTTCCGAGACCTCCTTCAACATTTTATCGAGATATCCTCATATATTTCAATTATTTCAAATATTTCAATAGTAGGATGAAAGCATCAGAATAATCCAAGAGAGCTTGGAAAAAAGAACAAGTAACCAGTAATGATGAAAGCTTAAAAACAAGAAGGTAAATCGATCAGGAAGAAGTTTTTCGATAAAACTACATTTTTGTATGAAAAAGAAAAGTTTCCTATAAAATGAAACTTTTGAACAAATTTAATAAATCTTGAAGAAGTAATGTAATAAAATTGAAATAATTTATACCAGTTACGTAATTTATGACCTAATAAACTTTTTTATGGGAGTCCTCGTATTTAAATTATTGTGGGTTTCGAGTTTCAACCTGGAGAAATCGCTTCTGAGAGATAATATTCATAGAATTTCATTATTTTGCTCAAGGTACATAGCAACATAGATAGAGAGAGACAGAGAGAGGGATGAGGGGGTGAAGGAACATACATAGACTTTTCTGTTGAATAAAATGAAAGTGACACTGTAGACATGATATTTTATTCCTGTCATTTAAAATGTATCTACCCTATATTCGAGAAGAAAGACTAATCCAATTAATTAATCACTAATTTAATTATCCATAGTATAGTCATAGAAGATTAAATCTCGTTATAACGTTTGATCTTGAAAATGAAATGAAATTATTTCCACGTTAAATTAATGAAACTATCTACCCTATATAATTTGTTCATTGATTAAATAATTTAAATCTCTAATCAAAAAGAATATAAATATTCTTCATAATTTTCAATCTGAATATCCTTTAAGAGAGGAAAAAATTTCAAATAAAATAATTCATCCGTGTTCTTTGTTGCACTAAAAGCACATCGTAAAACCCTATCACCATAACACGAGAGGCGGTGAGTTTCTGTTTGCCGTACATTTTTTCCAGCGTAAAATGCATTTTCGTGCGGACAGCGTAATGGGGTCGAGTGTGAAAAGAACACATTTAATAAAAATTAGAGGAAAAAATTGACACTGAAATTTCATACTTGGATTAAAGAAACAAAAATGTTAAACATTTCACGCTCTGATGGATAAAATTAGTAAATATCCGTTTTGAATTTGTGAAATTACTCAGTTGTCCGCGATTAATGCATTTTATTTATATATAAGAATGATTCTGAAATAAAATAGTTAATTTCATAGATGCTTAAAAAAATATTTAGCCTTGAAAGGTTGAAAACGAATCAGCTAAATATTTTCTTCATCTAGGAAAAGATTTCAGTGCAGTGAGAAAATTCTCTGCAAGAAAATGTATTAGGCTGACATCCCTTGCCTTGAAAGTGCCAAGTTGTAAAATTTTACCTTGCTTCTGTTTCTGGGGGTGAAATCCTCTTTACTCGTCTTCCTCCTTTTATCCTTGAGGATCATCCGGGCAGCAGCGAACGCCATCTTGATATTAAGTCCGTAACACTTCCGGATCAACAATAACAACAACAAAGAACGATAACTTTTTTTAACTTTTCACTGCCCGATAACACGATAACTTGAATTATGAATTAGTATTGCTTTTTTTCACGATGAGATCTTATCCCTAAGACTAGTTAATGCGTATTGTTTTAGAAATTCACGAAACTAGGAAAGAAGATCAATCCCTAAGTAGTGAGTTTAGCTAAACTCTATTATCACCGATGACTCTGTCACTAAGCGCGGGAGAGATTTGAACACTATCGATTATGTTTGAGAACAACACAGCCAAGGATTTACTGTAGATTGACTAACTGAACTCCTCATGGAATTAATAGTTGTGGATTACCGATTTATCTTTACTATTACTGAATTGTAATAACAATAATTATTATTTTTAATTTTATTTTTCTTGCAAGTTTCTTCTTCCTGCTCTAGATTTGATGATTTTGTTTCGGCCACTCGATGCATTTGTCACTATGAGGATATTGTTTCGTCTCTCCACATAATTTTCAATCGGTAATTTCTATTTTATTGCATCGGCTACATTCCAGATGAAATGAATCGCGGCTGGCTTTCCATGATGGGCTGCGTAATTGACGGCTATTGGGATATGGCCATGGATCTATAATAAAAACTTTTTTCAAACTTTTTCTTATCATCCACAAATTGCAGTTCAATATCGGGCAATAGTGTTTCCATAGTTATTAACATTAATAATAGTAATAATAATCAATTGACATTGGTTTCGAATTTAATATCACATTAATCATTCTAGCGATTTTAATGTCATTACTGGACTAATAACTTAAATTGATTAACTTTCACCAAAGTCCGCAATTTCAGATCGGGCTAACGAGAATATGAATATCTGCAGATCTAATTTCAACGCTCGTAATTACTTGATGGCTAAAATATAGAAAAAATAAATTTAGAGTTTCTAATATTAATATAGATTAATAATAATTAATTATAATATAATATTTATTTTTAATATTAAATATTGTTAAGCAGTAATTTTTATTTGTATTTTTTATCATTGAACGGGTTTTTCAAGGTCACATGTTTATTTCAATAAAATGGAATATGAATAGCAGTTCAGGAATATTGAACCTCCTATAAGCCTGGAAATGATTTACAAATATAAAAGAAATTTGCGACTGGCTGGAGTCCAAAAATCTAAGGCCCGTGGCTGTATTCAAGAATTTTATTAATTCAGTCTTGTCACGCCTTTTCTTAAAAATATAGTACAATTTTCCTCAACGAAACAGACCTTCGTTTGTTAAATTGAATGAAGTAATTTAAGTTATTATAAGACTCAAATAAAGCTTCCATTCTATCTCAGATAAATGTTCTGATTTTCTGAGGCAATATTTATTTTAGTTTCCAGTTTATCTAGTTTCTCCTGTGTAAACTTTGACGATTAACTATAAAGGATTTGCGATGGAGTTCATTAATTACCTATTCAGAGTAGACTCGGTTTTTCGGTGACAGTATCATTCGATGAATAAAATTGAAATGGCATCAATAAAACGCAAAGCGTCATGACCCGAAGAACTAGGTGAATCGATTTGATTCGGAAATCATAAGCGTAGATGCATGAACATTAACAAACAGAACGTATAAATACTTTTGTATAATACACAATATAGTATTGTATACTATAAATGCAAAGTAAAAATTAATGTAACTACCAAAATAGGAAATTTAATTATTTTGTGATTGATTTTATATTTTCAAATATATTTTATTTTCGCTATTCTGAGATTTTCATTATGATTCATATTTTTTAAAAGCAGTAAAATACTGTTTGATTCTTTTATAGAAATAATTCCAGTGTCTAGATTAATGCGCGAATTAATATGCATGGTTTACTAAGAGTACTTTTAAATTGCGAGTGGATCTTCGTTGCATGAAAATTGTTCTCGTTTAATTGCAAAACTTCTAGGAGCAACTGGGAATTCTGGTTTCTGTCCTCTTGGGAAGTGTGAGTAGAAAAAAAGTAAAACAGAACATTCTCTGTCAGGATAATAACTTCGATTTAAACTTCAGGGATTTTTTTATATATCAGCTCTAAAATCCACGTGAACCATTCAAATTTAAAAATTGTTTTCTTTGCTAGAAAGTCTTCCTCTTCAAGTTATAATAAATAGTGTTACAATTTGGAAGGTTATCAAGTTACTCTTCAATTAAATTATATTGAAGATAATTGAATATTTATTATATTTAAAAGGTATCAACAGCCTTGAATTAAAAGAAAAACTCAGATACGCGTTAGCTGTTATTTTTTAATTGTACCAGCAAATGAGATGTAAATAGAAAAGATACCGTTTCCTTGCCTCTCATCAAACTGGCATGCAGCGTTATTAAAACCGAAATTCCCATTAAATCGGGACGAAACTGCACTTGACCTGTTTCCATTTTATCAAATTTCTCTGAAAGATACCAAACTTTCTCCGTTATAATAATGAAACCAATTCTGATATGAAATTTAATTTAACCTGATAATTTATATAGTGCTACTTAATTATGTTTTGAAAAAAATTTGTGTGTTCAGAGTTAAACGAATTGCAAGAACAATAGGAAGTAGAGTGTTAATTACAGAAGAAAAAGCACTCTGTTGTAATCCATCCACATCCCTGGTGCTGCCGCTTCTCTAAGCGAAATTTTTTTCGGATTAAGTATGCGTCAGTCAAGTCTCCCAAAATTAGTAAAAATAAAGTTATATAACGTATTTCATGAAAAGAATTTCTTTTAAGGGAAACTTTAATTTTAAAATAAAAAGATTAAACTTTTTGAAAATTGAAATACAATGAATACTTTCAAGATTAATTTTTTTATGAGAATATGACTTGAAGATATGGAAATGAAATTAAGAAAGTTTTCGATTTCTGTAATTCTATTATGTAAAGATTTAGATTTATTTAATTTTGAAGCATGTCTAAGGTGCACATTAAAATTGTATAATATAAGGCACTTGACACCTGTATGCTCTCGTAAATAGAGGATAAAAACAAGCTCAGGACATTATATTCACATTCACATGCACAGAAATGGAGTCAGTAGGTAGCAATGGCGCAAAAAGCTGTTTAGGTTAACAGCCCTTAGTCACGCACTAATAAATACTATCCGGGTAAGTTAACGCTGATAAAACTGCTATTTGTGACCCCATCTTATAAATTTTACATGCATAGGTAAACGACGTAACTAGCATAATTGCACCAATAGACACTTTTGTGGTTATTATAATCGGGCAACCAATCATTGAAGAAAACCCCTATTGCGAACTAAATCAACCATAATAACTTCTTAAAACATTTTCTTCATTACTTTCAAACTAATTACAGTTCCAATTTGTTTTATTTATGAATATTATTGGAAATCAACGCGAATGGATGTACAAAATTAATCTGAGTTTGCGAAGCTGATTAGTTTCTCAGCACAATTCACATCTCGAGCATCTCTTGCATGACAGCAGCGCGACCTTTCATGATTAGAAAACTTTTTGAGATCCTAAAAGCCAAATCCTAGTTGCACAAAATTAACAGAAATTAATGGGAAATTAGGTGGTCGGAACACAAGTGAGCATGCAGAATTTTTAATTTTTAAAGAAAGGGAAACTGCTCAAAATTATTTATTAACGCGCGGAGAAACTTATTATATATTACTATATAATTATAAAAATGATATGCTCTCGTTCCTAAATCGAAACATAACAAAGGATCTTTTCTGCAGAGTTTTTAGATTATTCTGCTTCACTCTTTCAGATGAAAAAATGATTACAGTGAAAGTAAAAATACTGCCATTTACTAAGGAAGAGTAACATAATTTTTAT
This sequence comes from Synergus itoensis, assembly GCA_904066005.1. Taxonomy (NCBI): domain Eukaryota; kingdom Metazoa; phylum Arthropoda; class Insecta; order Hymenoptera; family Cynipidae; genus Synergus; species Synergus itoensis. The sequence continues at coordinate 499,635 of CAJFCP010000713.1, read as the reverse complement.
CCAATTTCTAAAAGACGTGCTGTGCTTTATGACAGGCAATGGATCCAAGGATAAAGCGAACTTTCAATGAGTCAAATTTCAATCTCTTGAGACGTTATAAAGATACTCGATGAGAAGAGATACACAGGAGAAAGAATCTATTAAACGCAAAATGTTATAAAGACGAGTAAAAGCTAATAACATCATATATATAAATATATTTTTATTTTATATCAAGATTTAATACTTTTTCAACTTCATAGAGCTTTTTTTTGCTTCTATTTTCGATCTAAGAAAATAAAATTAGCGACATTTTAATAAATATTCTTTCCAATCGCATTTATGCAGAATCGAAAATGGAAATAAATCTAGCTTTCTGCTTTTAAATTCTGATTTCTATTCCCTTTGTGACTGGATCATCGATGTCCCGAATAAACTACTCGCAATAACGAGTGTGTCTCATTATAACAACCTTCTATAGCGAGCCTGTAAATTTACAGATACCTTGTTCGGTGCAATTTGTACCAAACGAATAAACCGGAAATGTACTTTCGAATTTCATCGATTTTTGCTGCGATATTCTGCAACTAGAGTACAGAGATGTACTAGAGAGTAATAGAGAGAATAACATTTTCAAAGGAGAAAATTTATTATAAACTTTTAATGCTGAATAAAAGAATTGTAATTTCTTTCCTTATGTCGTTTCCACTTAATACAGATTACTTTAGAGTTACATTTATTGAACTGAAAATAATGCAGTGCACGTAAAATGTCCATTTTAAAAAAGCCCGCTTCTCGTGAGTCTTTCTATCTTTGTTACACCCATCAGAAACAGAGTAGGGAAGTATTGATCACAACCATGCTGCGTCCTCTTTTACCCAGTCTTCCTCTATCCTCCGTTCTCCATTCTTCATCCTCCATTCTCAACTATAATATTCCTTCCTACCAGATTTCAAACTCGCAGACTTTGGATTTCAGAAAAAAGGATTAGTACCTATTTCTACTCGCAACAAAATTTACGTACAGAGAATCCTCTCAACCATATTTGGTTGAAAGAAAAAGAAAAAGAAAGTGTTTAATGAAATAAGGCAATTCGAGAAAAAATTATAATGAGAATGTATTTTCAAGTGCAAATTGATTAAAGAATATCTTTTCTCGAGAGAGAGAAATAATTGGTGAAAAATTTCCCAGGAATTTCAGAATGAAATTCTAATGAAGAGCCCTCAAGGCTCAAGGTCTTTGAAGAATTCTGTTCCTACATTTGCTACCAAGTGAGCGACTCTCATCGCTCACGGCTTTTTAACTTCAGAGTGAGAAATGAGTCCCAAAAGAATAATTTTTTTTCACATCAATTGTAATTCAGATCGTTGGAAAAGTTTTGACAAATTGACTACTGGGAAAAGACTGGCTCTGTGAGACGCGGGTTGATGGTTACGAAACTAATTTTCCTTTTTAGTAAATTATTCCACGCTCATTTTCCATCAATGATTGACACTAGCGTGATTTCCACTTTTGATTGATCAGCCAAATTGTCGTATAATTCACATGTCACTTTGACGATAATAATTGACACATTAATCAACCTGTTTTCAAATTTACATTAAATTAAACCACATTGGTTAAATTCAGAGAAATGCAAATTTAATTTAAAATTCTAATCCGAAGGTCTGATATTATTTTGAAAATTGTAAGATCCTCTAATATATTTTATTTTCAATTATTGTATATTCTAATTTTATATGGTTCTTCAAAATGTACACCTATCTTTTGATAATTTTTTTATTCACAAAATCAGAGATGAGAGCAGCTATTAATTTTTTACAGTCCATTCTTGGTCCCTGAACTAAATTATACGTGCAATTAACAAATTGATATTAACAGGAAGAAGATCCGTAAAACAATTTTGCGGGTGATAACATAATGGCGAGTAATTTATAGCGCTTGAGAACTGAGGCTCTGATGGCTTTAAGGGGAGGAAAGAGGTTGTTTGGATCTGAGCCAGGCATGTTGCTAATCCTAGGATATGTGGGGGATGTATTACATACTGAAGACATATATAAGTACTCTTTACCAGTGTGGACCCAATATCCGAAAAATTGTGCATTTGCGAGAAAAATATTCCAATTCTCCAAATATTTAATAAAATAAAAAGGATCAGAAAAGGGCTTTTGGAAGCGGGAGTTGGTAACTTTGAGAGCCCTATTATTCTGATTTAAAAGAGAAACTTTCCTCGTTATTTACTATTGACATCTTTTGTAAGGCTGGAAGAAATCCTGGAATTTTGGGCTTGGTGTTCTTACTGGGACAGTTTGCATGGGATTGGTTAGGGTGTGTGCAAGAGTACCAGGTTCATGTCCTACTTACGATATTGAACTGTAAGAGAACAGAGTATGTACTGTGTTACTAGTCTCGTATATCTCCCATTAACTGTTTATCTGCAGATATTCGAGTCCCTAGGAATTGTATGGACAACAATGTAAGCTCGTCAAAATGCACGAGTATTGTAGCAAAACTGTGTGGAGACTCTATGCCAAAAACAAAGTTCCAGTTACCACCCCGTAACGCTATCTGGATTATATACAGTATACACCCAGGAAAACTAGAATAGAGTTCCAAAAGGAAAAAGTTTTTTGAAAGAAATTGCACACATTCTCTCGATAACAAGTAACCATTGAAATTCAAACCTTTTCAAAAGATTGAATTCGCACTTTCTCTGAGCAATTCGTTTCATCGAGCTAGGGTCGTTCACCCATTGCGAATGACTTTCATTTCAATTGGTACCTCGAGACTTTTTACGAATTCAGTTCGAAAGTTCCTAGCAAATGCAGACTCATTTTACGGAGCAAGATTCAGAATTGAATTGAACTTTGCTAAACTTGTGGTACAGAAATTAGATTCGCAATATGCATGATTATATGTTTCTCTCTCTTTCTCTCTCTCTCTATATATATATATATATATTTGCTGAAGAACATTTTTGAACGAAATTCTTGTATCCTAAGTCCTTTGTGAAGACTTCTGTATCGAAAGTTAAACCCTCTCCATTGTGTACTATTCCTCGAATGTATCTCTATAACCAGCATGACCGTAAAACGTTAGATCCAGTTGGCCCTGGTTCAACTTTGTTCTGTTCGATGACGAACGCTATGAGGAAAAAGGATCACAAAGTCGTATTTCATCGAGTGGAATCGCAAGTTTCTGGGCAATACAGAGTTAGAAAAGACAATTCTAGATGAAATTATTAATCTGTGAACCCAAACTTTCTTCTTCAGTCTCTTTTTAACTCGATTATCTCTTTCACAAAGGCTATAAGACTCGAATTAAGCTACCACTAAGGTCACAAAATAAAAATGAATATCTGTAGAATAATGCCAGACGATTTAACTACCAGAAAAAATTTCGAAGGTTCAACAACCTCGAAAATTTTAATGAGAAATATATTTAAATATGTTTCACATTAATACTAATATTGAAAAATAAAATTTACTCCGGTTGACAAGCATTGGTTGGAATATTTTTGCATTAGAGGTAACTTGATCCTTGTTGACTGGAAATACGTGTCAGAGTGACCAACCTTATTTATTTATGAAGTTTCAGTTTCTTTTCGATCGAGCCAGGTCATGTCAGATGCAATAAAATTGCTAAAGAGTAATGACCAACTTTTTCCTCTAAATCCAATATTAATTGGAAAAGAGTCAATGTTTTTTTTATAAACGTTTTTTAATCAAAGATTTAAAATACACTGGTAATGAGGTTTTACTCGTAAATAAATTGGAGATATATGCGCTTTTCGGAATGTCAGACAAAAACTTTAATACACATTTATTAAATTATGAGTTCCAGGTGCTTTCCAGAGATTCCGAATTAAAACGCGTCGAAGGAAAAAGTTTTGGTGAATTAGCTGAGAGAATCGGCTTTAATGCTGGTCAATTATCTCGCTTAATTTTGCCAGATGTGCTTCCTGAATTTTAAAGAGCCTCCGAGCGTGCAAATCACTATTCCAAGGAAAATTTCGTAATTTTACGATTTTTACGTTTTTTTCGAGAGGAATATTTAAATTTAATTTTTAGGTTTAAAATTTTTAGTGTTAAAATATATCAATTTTAACAATCAAATCAGATTTTAAAATGTTTTTTAGCAAATGTATTATAATTTTTATTTAAATGGTATTGTGAAGGTTTTTACATTTTTTTTTTCGTTAAGATGTGGTTAGGAAATTTGAAAATCTCAACGTGACAAAGAGTACTTGACCGAATCATTATGTTTGAGTTACTGATGCAACCCCTATTTCTGAAAGGGAACCACTCGACTCCGAGAATGTTGCCCTTCTCACGTGCTTCAATTCTCAAGAGTTTCGCCACGAAAAAAACAAAAGAATAGAATTTACAGCATTCTCTACGAAAAAAGAAAAGTGAAAATTGGGAGATTTTCTTCCTTTGAAATTTAAAATTAGTCGCTCACAATGTAATTCGGAACTCGTGACAAGGCCAGAGTTTTTATTTAATTTTGTAGTTCACGACAAAAATTTAAATTAAAGGTTGCTTTGAAAAATGTGTCGAGGTCACTGGTTTGGCTTCTAGAAGTTGTGTACAGCACGCATGTGAATTGCACTACTCGCTCTTATAGTGTTTCTTAAAGTCTTGTTAATAGAATACTTTTTAATCGAAATTAATTTTTAATTAATCAAGATACTTTAATAGAAGAATTCCAAAGTCGACATTCGTCACTTTACTGCAAGTTTCGATCGAGATTGGAGAAGGTATGTACAATGTGAAATCGATAAATTTCGTGATAAGGTCCATTCCAAGAAGTAATATCTCTCGAAAATAAATCGTTTCTATAGAATGAAATAGCATGGATATCCCGATAAAATGTTCTTTGAAAAATGTCCCCCTCATGAAAAGCAACTAAAAGTTTCTAAATTTTTAAAATCGTCGATAGTTATTTTCGTCAATTTATTTAATAATGAACTTTAATAATAATAATGGATGATTTATATCCTCGAGGTCCTTAATTTATTGATTATGCAATGACTAAGCTTCAATTCCTACCTCGCGTGAGCAAATTATATAAAAAGTTGCTTGTCTCTCGTTTGTAGAAACTTAATAACAGCTTTTTTCACCAGTCTAACAAAATGCAAATTTTTATAGAAAATATATACTATATATATTTTTTTTTTCGATCCATCGTTTGCCATTTATTTTATGAAAACACTATTGCCTCTGTTTAGGTCTACACACATATAGTTTTCGATAAAATTGATAATAATTGTGACATTGAAAGTGTTACCGAAATGTATAAAATGCACTGTTGCCATTTTTTCAAGTCCTAACTTGAAATTTCATAATCATTTTTTTCAGTATACCAAATACATGCTTTTCATGTATTTTTTATCATTCATTTTTTTCATTCATTCTTTTCATGCTTTTCATTCATTAAATTGCTTATTATTATTTGACACTTTTAGAAAGTAAGGCTAAAAGAAAATCCCGCTTGAATGAAATTTTATTTTCAGCTCACTACATTTTATCAATTTGCAATTTAAATTCTCCCCAACAGAATATTATCTCCACATTTTTATTCTGTTTATTCCTTGAGAAAGCATGCGTCGCACGTGTCACACATTTTTTCTTCCAGAGGAAGTAAAGTTCACCTTTCCTAACTCACGCGAATTCACGATCAACCTCGCAGGTTCAATGAATTCAATTTCAAATAAAAACATTTCAAATATCATCAAAAGCATTCCGTAAAAATACAATACAAACAACTCAATTTTTAAATTTAAACGTGAATAAAAGATATGTACATTCTATACGTATCCAAAAATTCTTTTCACACTATTTCGACTCAAAATCATAACAAAAAATTATATCTATCATAAGGATAATTATGAATCAAATATTTTACTTTTAACAAAATAATTATTATTTTCCTAAATATTAAAACTTTATGCGAGAAATGATAAAAATATCTCTTCATTTTTTTATGATAATTTACTGTCTACAAAAATGTAAGAAATTTCAAAAGCTTTAAGAAAATTTGTCTTAGAAATCTTTCGGCACCCGCCATTTTTGGTGGAATCACAGAAATCCACTGTGTGACCTCCTGAGGATGGAAAAAGGGGGTTTCGAAATTTTTCAAGGGCGCGAAGTTTTGCTTTTACCGCGCAAAAGGCCGATTAGTTTAGGCACTGGAAAAAGTGGCACGAGTGTTTGATAAATGGAATTTCTTTTGAAATTAGCGAAAAACGGACTTACGTGTTGGGTGGTGGGCAGATGGGCCGTGACTAACACCCCTGGTGCTAGCACGCGCCCCACTCACCCCAAGATTGATACAACTCTGCGCAGGTCCAAGTTCTTTCTTCCCCGTTGCTACACAAGGGTGCTTCACCCACACATCGTTGCGAATAAGTATGTGATATATAAATCGCGAACTCACACATTTTCAGATATGCTGACTTATACGGTATGCGAGGTAGGTTAGGGTGACTGTCTTTCGGGAACTTCCGGCCTCGATAAAAACGATATCCGGCTAAAGACTTTCTTGACCTTCGACCCTTGACTGATGTACCAAGTTCTAAGTTGACCCTCGCTTACTATATTGTATCATGATTTTAGAAACTTATACATTTTACGTGATTAAACATTTCTGTCTTCAAAATAAACCATAAAATGTTCGTGTTCCTAAACATGTTTAAGACGTGGTTTAAATGAATTTTTAGAAATGAAAATGGATATTTTATGTTTTTAGATATGTTTTAAGAATATGCAAGGATAGGAATTAATCTATTTTCAGATTCCTTTAGAACTTATATACTATCCTAAATACTTTTATACTAACATAAAGTTTATGACACCACAAGGACTTGGAAGTTAATGATTTATGTGAATTTATACATGACCACACGAGAAGCAACTAATATGTGACATTACAGGAACCTAAAGGCCATAACCATAGCTGTCGAGTACCCAGTATTAATTGGTTGTGTAAACCTCATCAAGTTCGTCAGCACTAAACCGATAAAAAAAATTTCGCTTATTATCATTTATCATTTTTATAAATAAAATATATAAGGACCAGTTTATTATATAGAGATTAATTTTTATTACATTTAAGAAGAAATTGCATACAAACAATATTAATTTGCCATAAGATTGTTACAATTTGATAATTGAATCCACTTAATTTATTTTGTAAATTGGACAACTATTTTCTTGCTTCAACTCTTAACCAAAATCCCCCATCAGGTATCAAAGTAAAAAAATCCTTTCTAAATTTCATGGGTACAGTAGTTTTAGAGCAAGGTTTTAAACTGCATCGTTTTAAAAGATGAAATATTAACACTTTCATCTCCAAAAGGGCAAACCTATTTCCAATGCATATTTTTGGTCCAATACTAAATGGCAGATAAGTTCCTGAATTCATCACGTTGACTTTGTTGTCACTGAGAAATCTTTCTGGATCAAATTTTTCCGGATTCTCATAATAATTAGAATCACGTTGAAGAGGAAAAATAGGAATCAAAACGGACATGCCAGGTTCTATAGTTATAGGATTTTTTCCTGGTAAAACTGGAGGAAGTTCAAATTTCTTGTTGCATACTCTCTCGAAGAAACCAATCGGTGGATATAATCTCAAACCTTCGTTGATTACAGCATCCAAGTAGGGCATATTATTAATTTCATTGTATGTAGGTTGTCGGTTGCATTCTTCCAAAACAGAATCTATTTCTTTGTGAAGTCTCTTCTGAACTTCAGAATTTATGGCAATTTCATGAGCTATAAATGAAAGAGCTGTTGAAACAGTATCTAAACCTCCGAAAAAGAATTGAAATGCGTTAGCTGTGATTTCCTGAAGACTCAATTTTCGATTGTCGTTGTTCTTGTCCTTCACTTCCATCATTATTTGAAGAAAATCCGGACGAGAAATTCCCTTCTCTATTCTTGTTGTTACGTTCGAACTGGTCATATCCGTAAAAAAGCGATCTACACTATCACTCAAAATTTTCACTTTAAAAAGTTTCGATAAAGTCTTGAAATTTCTAATCAACATAAACTTGAGAGACAAAATACCTTCGAAATTTGTAGCCTTTCGACCAGTGACGTATAACTCATTTTTTGGATCTTTCATTGAATCCACATTAATACCAAAAACACAACTACAAATTATGTCTGCAGCAAGTCTTGTAAAAACATCCTTGAGGTTTACGATGTAATTTTTATCCTTGGATCTTTCAAGTAGGACATCCGTGAATTTTACTGAACACTCCATCATAAGATTAAACATAATCTTCATTTTGCTGGAAGTGAAACAAGGACTTAAAATGTTCCTTATTTCTTTCCAATAATTACCTTTTAATGAAAAAATTCCCATTCCGAAGACAGGGTCCATTTTTATGTCTGTGAATCCTCGACGATCAAAAAATGTTTCAAAATTCTTGATTGCGATGGATTTGATGATTTCTGGATCACGAATTACAATGACTGGTGTCTGGAAGTCATACATGCCGACATACTTTGCTTCAGGATGGATGTTGTATAATTTTTCCAGGAGATGGAAGTAATTCATTTTTCGAAACACGCAGGGAGCCATGTTTCCCAAAAAAAGATTTGGTGGATCATGTGGAATATCCAGATCTTGAAAGATATTTTTCTTTTTCTTGAAAATGTAAAGTACCATTCCTATAGCCACAATGGTGAGGCTAATTGTTAACAAATCCATGATAATAGATCACTTGCGAAACTGGACAAAGTAGAGAAAATACACGTCTGATGCGATAACACTAGCAATCTTGACTGACCAATTTAAAATATGCGTACTCTTCTTATCTCACTGTTAGATTAGATCTATATTAAAAAAATTCCTTATCATTTGACGATTGTACTTTCCACAGTAATATATATCTCGACGAAAATATTCTAAAAAGATTCTAATTAAAATCATGCAGTCATGATCAGATCCGTACGCAGGAATTCATGTTGGGGGGGTCGAAATATTTTTATGATTAATTCATATGTTACAATAAAAAAATTTCCTTCAAACGATCGTCTTTGATGTAAAATAAAATCTTATTTTTAATTTTAATCTGTAATATTCAATAATGGGAGAAGATTCAGTGGCATTGTTTCAGGAACAGAATCAACTGACACATATGATGGTTGGAACGAGCCTTTTGTGAAGTTGGTGCCTACATTGGCAACCCTGTCGGAAGCTACGATTGACAGTTGTTCGAAGCTGCATTGATTGCACTTTTTTCTCGACTTCTCTTTCTACTCTGCACCTGACTGAATGCTTTCAATGAAACCACAGCGCTGAAGCTTCTCTATTTTTTCGCGGAAAATCCGCAAACAGGAGATAATAAAAAAAGGAAGGCATGAAAACGCGAGAGAAATCTAAGGGAGAAAGCTCTGCGAAAAGCTCTGTGGAGAGTTTCAGTCCCGCAAAGTTGTCAGATTGTTGGAGAGAGACCAGGAAAACGATAATCTCGCGGATGGTAGTTGTCAACCGCAAAGCTCTTCATAGTTCAAAAGCATATAATAGAATTTTCATTTTTAACGCTATCAGGTTTGAGGGCACAGAATTTTACTCAGAAAGAATTCTTTTCACTAGGAAACGTAATGAAACATAACAAATAATTTTACATAGTGTAAATAATTTAAATATAAATGTATTTTACTTGAAGGCTATGTATAATTAATTTAGTACTCTGTTTTTCAGTTTTAAATGGCTTTAGAAAGTTGCCTGCCTGGAATAGAGTGCCTGTCACGAAATCAAACTACTGCTGATGAAGGAACATGTCCTACCTACTAGACATCCCACTTGGTTTCAAACTAAATGTGGCAGACAGGTTAGATAAAGGACAGTTAATGCAGCGTAAATGAAACTGTTGGCTTTTATAACAGCTGTTGGCTAAGTACATTTTGTAGAGCCGAAGTTGTAATTTTGAAGCCTCTTTGACATTTCCATAATTTTCTTTTTTCATTTGATTTATATTCAAAAGAGAAAAAACCTCTTTATTGAATACTGCTACTAAAAGTATTCCTCTTTAGTATTCATCAGCGCTTTTAACCAGCAAAAAGCAGTAACTTTACGAATAAAGAGGAAAAAAATTAGCCACCACGTTTACCACTAATTAAGCGAGGACTTTTTTTTCTCAATAAGCACGCGCTTACCTTTTTAAACCCGGAGAGAAAAAAATTTACTCTGAAGAGCAAAACTGTTTTTACGTATAGTATACGATTATTATTATAAAAAATGAGTTGAGATTTAAATGAATAGCAAGTGTCAATAGAGTCTTCAAAAGAAAGAAGTTGTAGTTTTGATACTGTTATGAAAAGTAGAACTATGACTGATGACTATTTTAAAATTCATCCCTGCTAGTACCGAGTGACGGATAAAAACAAGAAAAGAAAGGAAGACAAATGGAAGGCTCTATTTCCGTTTAATATTCCCTCCAGGAGACAAAAGATAAAGATGATCCTTTTTTGAATAATATAGAGGCAGATTCAATGAGAAGCTCATTTCAGTCGACTATTTTTTAAGTGCTTAGTCCAACTCTCATTGAACTTCACGAAAAATTTTCGTACAAGTTTCGTACATTGTCGGTACAAGTTAAAACTAATGACTGTCATTCTTATTTGAACTATTCTGTTAAATAAAAAATTCTTTTAGATTTATCGAGTGAGTCATTTCCTTTCGGAAAAATAAAAAAGTACCTCCTGGAATTCCAGTCGGTATCGCTGGAATTTTCGTGAAAGGCATTTCCATGAGAATCCCTCTTAAATGAAAAACTCAAATTGCTAGACATTGTACTTGCAGGTATCCTAATTGGCCATTCGATTTATACTCTTAGACATTCTATGCATGTCGAACACTCCGTTTTCCAATAACATTAGAGCCACTCTGGTACGTCGTTACTGACGTATTGAGTGGTTATAGTTGGCATAATCTCTTTAGCCCGATAACCTCTCAGAGGAAATAAATCTCGAGGTCGATAGTGTCCGCGAAAAGAACTTCCTTAAAATCTAAACCATTCAACATTATTTCCTGTTTTTCGAATCATAACTTGAATTATATTTTTAAAATATCTAACAATGATTTTAGAATCAGTTTATTTGACTCTATGGGATTTCATAATATGGTATTTATAAACTAGAAAACATTTCTATAAATCTAAAAATCCCCAGTGCGAAATCGCATGTCAAGAGAGAAAAGCCTCCTTTATTTTCCGAGAAAATAGAGAAGGTGAGCTTTTTTGAAAAATGAAGCGAAGACACATAGGAAATTAGGTTTTTGAGGACTGGTTTTGAAATACGATTTCAACCCCAGCTGTGATTTAATAGGCTTTGAGGCTATAGTAAAAGTTTTGTACATGCATGGAAGGCTCCTTTCAGTGATTGAGTAGTATAGTATTACGAATGGTCAGACTAACGTGTCGAACCTTAAAGAGAGATTTATCTATATATATATATTATATATATATATATTATATATATTCATATTATATATATATTCATATACATATATATTATACTGCCTCCGGTATCTGGTCTAGTCTACTCGCTCAATTTTCAAATATTCTTGTAAACACTTGAAAGTCGGTAAACTTTTTTAAATTCATTTAATATTTATTTAGAATGAATACCATTTTTATATTATGTATTGCATATTTTAATTCAATATTCAATTCAATATCAGTCTTTCCCAAAAATTTCAAAACAGATTTCCAGATTTCCATTGATTCATATCAATGTTTGAAAAGTAGGTTTCGTTATGGGATAGAAAAGTGTGGATTGCATAGGAAGAATTATTTGCATTATGAAAGTAAATTTGTTTCACTGGAATATTGGTCGAGTCAGTAAATTGGATTACTGAGTATATTTACTGACAACTCTTGCTAACAAATTTCACATGTGTGTCAATTTACATTGTATAATGAAATGGAATCCAACATGTATAAAAAAATTAATTCCATAAAATGTATCTGCCGTAAACTCGTAATATTTACGAAGAATTCAATGATATAATTTCTCTGATTCAGACATAAATATCAGGGCCGGCGCAGCCCATTTTTTCCATGTATGGATTTACGATGGGGGGGGGGGGTAGACCGACAGTTTTTCATGTATGAAATTTCCATACATGAAAATTTCCATGTGTGGATTTATCCATGGCATCCATACTGTCTGCGCCGCCCCTGAAACCATGTTGTTGTCAGCCATCTAATTTAAATAGACTTTCTCCAGACACAGTAGAAAAGGTCTGTAAGAGTCAGACACCGAATTAATATATAAAATAAAAATCCGGAGAATTAGAATATAATTTTCCACATTAAAAAAAACGTATCTGAACACATTGTGTCTTTTCTACTTATGCAACTTAACAGTTTTTCACTAATGGCGCCAGTGGGCCCTTATTGTTAGTGGTAAAACCACGCTGTTGTCAGCCATCTAATTTAAATAGACTTTCCTCAGACACAGTAGAAAAGGTCTGTAAGAGTCACACACCGAATTAATATATAAAATAAAAATCCGGATAATTAGAATATAATTGTTCACATTAAAAAACGTGTCTGAACACATCGTGCCTTTTCTACTTATACAACTTAACAGTTTTTCACTAATGGCGCCAGTGAGCCCTTAGTAGTAAAACCATGTTGTTGTCAGCCATCTAATTTAAATAGACTTTCTCCAGACACAGTAGAAAAGGTCTGTAAGAGTCAGACACCGAATTAATATATAAAATAAAAATCCGGAGAATTAGAATATAATTTTCCACATTGAAAAAAACGTGTCTGAACACATCGTGCATTTTCTACTTATGCAACTTAACAGTTTTTCACTAATGGCACCAGTGAGCCATTATTGTTAGTAGTAAAATCACGTTTTTGTCAGCCATTTAATTTAAATAGACTTTTCTCAGACACAGTATAAAAGGTCTGTAAGAGTCAGACATCAAATTAATATATAAAATAAAAATCTGGATAATTAGAATATAATTTTGCAAATTAAAAAAATGTGTCTGAGCACAATGTGCCTTTTCTACTTATGCAACTTAACAGTTTTTCACTAATGGCGCCAGTGAGCCCTTAGTAGTAAAACCATGTTGTTGTCAGCCATCTAATTTAAATAGACTTTCTCCAGACACAGTAGAAAAGGTCTGTAAGAGTCAGACATCGAATTAATATATAAAATAAAAATCCGGAGAATTAGAATATAATTTTGCACATTGAAAAAAACGTGTCTGAACACATCGTGCACTTTCTACTTATGCAACTTAACAGTTTTTCACTAATGGCACCAGTGAGCCATTATTGTTAGTAGTAAAATCACGTTTTTGTCAGCCATTTAATTTAAATAGACTTTTATCAGACACAGTAGAAAAGGTCTGTAAGAGTCAGACATCGAATTAATATATAAAATAAAAATCCGGACAATTAGAATTTAATTTTGCAAATTAAAAAAACGTGTCTGAGCACACTGTGCCTTTTCTACTTATGCAACTTAACAGTTTTCCACTAATGGCGCCAGTGAGCCCTTAGTAGTAAAACCATGCAGGGCCGGCGCAGCCTATTTTTTCCATGTATGGATTTACGATGGGGGGCGGTAGACCGAAATTTTTTTCTTTGCTTTTTCTTTATTTGAAAGAAAATGTTTTCCTTCGTACAACATTTCTAGATATAAATTCGTTTAATACTTTGAAACAAAAATCATTATCTTTTCAGACAGTTTTTCATGTATGGAATTTCCATACATGAAAATTTCCATGTGTGGATTTATCCATGGCATCCATACTGTCTGCGCTGCCCCTGATAAATATTACTTTATTCTGACGGATTCTGACAGTATAATTATTTTTCCGGTAATCAATAACATATATCAGGAAAACGATTGTGATGCCTTGTATATATAAGTTTAATTTTGAATCTATAAATTAATATACTGAACGACTTAAGCTATTTGTTAATATTAAAAATCGATATAATTATAGAAATTTGCTACATCACGAATCCCTTTTTTTAATTTAAACTACTGAAAGAATATATTTTAATAAGCTTAATTTGTATTGATCTACACTTCCTATATAATATGAGTTTCTGCTGTAGGTACAGATACTTTACGTTGTAGGGAAATTAAATAAAGTCGATAAGATGCCGGCTCAAGTTATTTTCAATGTAGAAATTTTCTACTTTACCGTAGAAGAGAATTTTTGTTCTCTTAGTTATCGACAGTGAAGGGCTGGGATTGTTGGGAATAAGTCTAACTTACTTTACCGGTAAATATCATGTCGTTAAAAGAAAATATATAGTGAATATTTAAAAAATTAGAATGAGTTGAATGAATTTATTGATTATTGCACAAAAACGATTTTATGATACCTTATTTTTCCAAGTAGATTTAATCATTTATTAAAGAATAACTTACCGACTGTACAAAAACAATTCGCAAGAGATGTCTTACTTACCTGCAAAAGAAAAAAAAGCAGTATTAGTACAAGTTGCAAAAGGGTGCAAATTTAAATGTGTTGAATTTTAGTAGTTTGAATTATTTCGGTTGCTAAATAAATTCTGATGGATTACATTTTATTTTTTTAATTCAGAAAAGTAGTTGTACAAATAAATTTTGAATTCACTGTATTTTAACGTATTTTTCATGATTTTTATTTACTTAATATTATTATGCGCATCTTTATTGCTGGCAAAAACTATTCTGTCAGACTTTTTGGAATTTTTTTTTTAAAATGAGTCCGAAGTTTATTTATTAGTTTAATTTTGACTTAAAACATGACCGATTTTCTTAAATCAAGACTTTTTTCTGTGTGAAGCAATAAATAGTGATAAAAAAATGTAAATAAAAAAATAAATAATCTTAAGTACGATTAATACCAGAATCCACCCTTTGAAGAGACTTCCCTTGAAAATTGATGGGATTCACAGTACTAAGTCTGATTCTCAGCTGCGTGAGAATTTCTGTTCAGTATTCCTTGCACACTCAACGTAATTGACGCTGAACCTTGGCCTCGGCATTAGTATGGTCTTCGCGAAGCTATACCTGTGTAGGTTATAGTCAGAACTATACATACGGAAGTGTGTACACAAGCAAAAGGTCCATATGAATTGCCTTGTACGCTCAATGGCTGCATATGCATATCAATTCATGGATACGACGCTCATCGCCTGTGGGTCACCATAGAAACTAGTGCAGTTAATCGAGCGAAAAATTTCAAGCTTCCTCGAACACGTCGATCCAATAAAAATAACGGAGGAGGAATAAATAGGTTTATCTAGTAAAAATCTCGCCCTTTCTTATACACTTGCCACAAGGTTTCATGATTCATGTATTTTTATGAACTTTTTACTTTGTCTTTGGAGCCTTGGATTTGATTTCTCTTACTTTATGGTGCTAAAAATTTTATGGGATGAAAATGCAGCAATTGCAGCTCTCGAAAATGAATGGTTTAGCAACTCGAGTTTCGAATAGTGATACAGTAGTAAACAAATCAACAATTTTAAGTTTCGTACATTTTTTTACTTTCCATTAAGTTTGAGAGAAAGTTTATGTGAAAGGTTAAAATAAGAATTATAGAAGGGAATTGAAAGTAGACAATCATGAACATAAATCTGTTCTACCTACACACGCGTAGGAAGGTGGATTTAAGTGTCGTGAGCCAAATTATGTTCTCAGGAAAGCGCAGTAGTGAAAGCCAATATTCAGTCAGACGATCGCTAGAGATTCTGGAATTTAAGCGATTATTATTATCCGGAGATAGTTTTTTTACTCTAGATGTGTAAAATTGCATGTTTTATGAATAAAAGATTTAATTACAATTAAAAATGGATTTTATAACAATTATCTAATTAATTAGTTATCTAACTTTAGAACTAATTTTTCTCACACTCAGTAATATTAGTGGGATTTTATTAGGAAACCTAAAGGGATCTCAAGCGACTTTTTTTTTTTCTCGGAAAAGTTTTAGATCTTTTTTAGTAAAAAGACGAAAAGAAGAAAGAAAAACTACTTTTTTCCTCATGCTTTTCAAGTTCTTACTTTTGGTTAGTTCTTTGAGTTAGCCTCTTAAAGTTAACTTCGTTCCTAGAATTTTCAGTCTCGAAATTTGTCTCTTCACTTTGATTCCCTTTTATCCTCATTTCGGACAGCTATTTATATATCCCTTTGGTAGAAAATGATCTTCTGATAATTAGTATGTTATAATTAATCTTAGGCACCTCTAATTTGTATACCACAAGAAGTACTAAAGCGTGAGGCAGCCTTTCGGGCAAACTAATTACGGAACTTTCGCTTATAATTAATCCTTTAAGTTACACTCGATGTTTGCAACAAATATTGACGCTCACTACAATCAACGAATCTAGATTATACACTAAAGGGTACTTAGCAAATAATATATTTCCTCGTCTCTATTTAGGAAGAGACAAGTTTTCTTCTGCAAAAAGTTCTTTATAAGATAAAATGACAAGTTTCATCAACTCGAAAACTTTTTGATTAAAAAAAGATTTCTAGCACTTGGAAAGCTCGAAATATTTATGTAATGAATTTTGGAAACTTTGATTACAGTTTTATAATATAGGCAATCACTATTGGTTCATTATTAGTTTTAAATTAATTCGAAGAAATCATGACTGGCAACAATTTCTCCTATTTCATGTTTGGTTTAGCAAACCATCTATTGAATTTTGATTATGTGAAGTTACTGTTGGATTTCAGGGACTGAGTTGATAGATGTGAAGAAAAATATATAAATTTGAGGTCCATTGACAGATCGGAACTGGGTGGCGAGTTTACGATATTTGTGGAATCTAGTAGTGCAAAATTGTTTTCTGATTGTGTGCAGTATATGAATTCAGCAGGATGTAACGCGAGAATCAATAGGAGTAAATAGAAGACCATCATTTATCGCGCTCGAACACACATTTCTCGACTCCATAATGATTTTGAAATAGTGAGAATATCGTGTCATGGTGTGTGATCTAGGTCGTTTATGTAGGGCAGGTAATGTCAGAGGTCGACGAGGTTCTAGAACTCTTCCGGTGGAAACGCCATGGGCTTTCTGAAGTATGCACCTTAAGAATCCTATCAACTGTCTCTAAGCTCACAATTCCGGAAACGCTTCCAGAATTTTTGGTCCAAAGCTTCTTCTAAATTTCATCGGCTCCCATGAAATTTTAAACACGAGCAATGCGACGTTGGTCTTTGACGATTTCCAGTCTACTCATTTCATAGATTTGAATAATATATTATTTTTAGTTTTTGGTAGTTTAATTCTTTTCAATTTTTCTGCACTAAAATTCTCTTTTGAATTTTTCTTTTTCTTCGCTTTCAGTTATAAAGAGAATGGTTTCAAACGTCCAATAACAATTTCAAGACAGATAGTCAAAGGAGAGTCAACTATGCTTTGAAACTTAAGAAAATATTTCCAATGGGAGTTTTTTGTCCTTGAACATGAAGAAACTTTCAATACTAGTTTTAATTTATAAAAAAGTATCTTTGTTTTCAATTTTTATTAATTTTCTTGCAATTTAAAATAATTAAAATGAAAGAAACTTCAGAATTTAATGCAAATTTGTGGATTTTGCTCGAAAGCTCTTAGTAGACGTTAATTTCTTATCAGCTCTCCAGATCTCCTGAACTAATTTTATCTCATCTTAATTAGTTGGGGCAATCTCTTATTCTCATTCTCCAGTCTAAAGCAAGTTTTCACAAATCCAAAGTTTAAAGAAGATTATTTAATAATTTTCTATCTTTTAAATTATATTTGATTAAATAATGTGATAAAAAGATAATTTTTTATCAAATTCTAATTTTAAACAAGCAAATATCCCTCAAGTTCAGTAATAATTAAATGACATATTCAGTGCTAGTTTATATGATAAACTTCACATCTTTGGCATCATTAATGAGGTTCTATTCGTACGTGGTGAAAAACCTGGAAAGGGTGCCTGGTTGCTAAGGAAACCTGGAAATTTCTTTTACCATCACGTTCCTGGTAAAACTTCTCATTCCTTTCTTGTTCCCATGACTTTTTCGACCTTGAAATGCATATGAAAACTCTCAGAATGTGCGAGTTCTTGAATTTTTTCATTTTATTGTAAAATTCATATCTTCGAATCATAAAAGGAAAAAAGTTCATGCCAATTTAAATAAAAAATGTTTTTACTTTCAAAAGCTAACACGAGATTTAAATTTATTTATAAAACTATAGTTCACATGAAATAAAAAGGAATTAAGACATATCTTCTCCTCTCTCCTTCAAGGAATCTGCAAGTGAATTCAATTTTCTCTCTACGAGACTTTTCTGTTACCCTTCAGACACTTCGTAGATGGAAAATGTATTTCCTATTGTCCTGAAACTTTCAAGACTTGTTTTTCTCAAAGTGGAAGAATTCTAATCAATTGAGAAATGTTAATTTTCTAACTGCGTTTAATTTCATTAAACTATCGACGTTTTAATTTATTTATTAGTATACAGAGAAAATTTTTCCGTATGCAGAAAAGTTTTCAAAATAAAAATGCAATATCAGAGCTTCTTGGCATCTTACAAATTGAAGAAAAACTGAAGGATGGATTTTTCACTCGATAAAATGGTCAATCCCTACAATGGCAAGATCCCTTGAAATGCTCGTAGTTTTATGGAGGTCATGTCGTGGCGTAAAATTCTACGTGATCTTAGAAAACGATCAACTGCTCAAGGGAAGAGTCACGAAACCAATCTAGACATAATAAGCCCTACATTCGAGAAAGTAACACAACTTTGTTTTGAGTTAACGTCAATTGCATTCGAACAGTCTGCCCTCAGACCTTCAAGATCGATCCTTGGAGAATTCACCGCAACTTTAATCACAAGAAAAGGATATCGCCAAATTTTCACTCAGAGAACTTTACTTCAGTACTATTTTCATAAAAAAAGAGAGATCCAAGTTTTTATGATACTTTTAGTGAAAATAAAAGACGTTTTATTATTTTATATTTATGAAATATATTTGTATTATATTCTTTCTCTTCATTTTAATTATTGATGAATTAAAACTTTCAAAAAGGATTTAAAACTTATTTTATCTTGGTTTATTTTATATTAAACTTCCTTCCAACTTAATTAGATTTAGATCCTTCTTGGTCAACAGGAAGTTATTACATTCTCAATTTTCCGTTTAAAAAATTGAATAAAGCCTGGCTTTATTTTCCTTTTTCCATTTCCTTATCCTTTTATCCTTGTTATAAACTAAATCTGGAAACTTTCTCAATTCTGGTCCACGGGAAATAAGACTGCATTATTTACTAAATTTAATTATGCGGACTTTGTTAAAAAACAATGTATTTTCTCTCAAGCGCACCTTTTTCTTCCTAGTGCGATATTTTGCTCCCAGCAAAAACGAATTACATGCAACGTTTTCTCATCTTGCTTCTTTTTTGACACGCAGCTCTGTTTGGCCTTGTCCTTATTTTATTCCATCTCAATACCACTTTTTATCGAATTACTGTTTTTCCATCCCTTACAACAGTCTTTATATTTCAAAATGAATCGCGAAGAATGTAATTTCAAATAGTACGAGGGTCCTGAGAGAGAAGTGGGCTCGAAACGAACGCATTAGTATTATAAGAGTATTTTTTAGAGAAATGTAATTCAAAAAAAAGGTGTGTAGACTCAATAGGATTCTTTGAGCCTGAAAACAGATCCTCGAGATAGCAAATTATCATTTAAATTGAATATCGCGATTGCTTTTATTTCTCGTATTCGCATACTATCACATTGATGGCTTGTTTCCTACCCTCGGATAGTGGTACTATATTCTAAATTACATTATCTAACACAGAAAAAAGTCTATTTTTTTATAGCTTGCTTAATTTACATTTTTTACAGCTTTTACTTTTAAAAAAATAGTGCAGTGGGAAAAAATCCAGGTATTCTAAGTTTGCTCATATAGCCCATTTTTACTTTTTTTTCCCCGAACTTTATGTTATTGAAAATTTTAATATAGAAAACAAAACAGAAATTAGTGGCTTTATAAAAAATTCAAGATTATTATTAAGGGAAGTTAAATAGTCATAATGAACAAATAAAATAATAGCATAATTTAGAGAAGAGGAAGAGTGAGAAATTCATTTTTATTTACCACAATTTTGGTTAACAAGTTGTTGAAATAGCTGAAAAGCAGGGGTGTAGCAACAGGTGGAATGCATTTATAACCCTCGTATAATACATTCGTCGTTCATACATAGTCAGTCCATTAGCACTGTGGGTCTTCTGAGTACGTTAGGGTGGTTCTTAATGAGAAGAGAGCTTTCACTTATCTTCGTGAATGAAATCTAATACCGAGAGTTTTTTGGTTTAAGATTGCCAGCTTAAAAAACATTTTAAAACTCCTTATAAAAATTACTCTAGTTATAACGGATCAGAGTTTCATTTATCTTAAAAGCAGCCGGAGGTAAAATTGCGCAAATGGTGGATAATGGAAAACGAAAACTTTCGTGCAAGAATAGGTAAGGAAAATTACGATTTCAAGTACGACAATGTATTAAAGTGTATAATTAAATGTAGAAATGATAAATTAAGATCCAGGAATTGAGTTTACGAAAAGCAAGGTAGCTCTATTAACTCGAGAAGTTGTTGATGCCTTTGTCCTGTTTTTCAAGCGACCTTCTGTGCCTGAGAATTTAAAATTTGCATGGAATTGAAAAGTTTTTAATATCGAGGCTTTGCTTTGTGAATATAGGAAAAACAATCGGGCACAAGATAAAAGAATTATTTTCTAAAATTGAGAACTTTATTCTACAGATAAAATAAAAATAAATGATAAGTCTTTCGTTCTAGTTTCTTATTTTTCTATTATTCTATTTTTCTATTTTTCTATTTTTCTATTATGCTCATTTTACATAAACGGATAAGTAAAACGAAAAGTATGAAAGTGAAAGAACTGTAGAGAAAAGAGAGAAATTTTTCGTTTTCTTTTTTGTAATAACTAAGTTGGTACCTGATGCTTGTTGGGTTTCAGTGAACGTAACTGGCATCATGTTCGCCGTGAGGCGGTAATTTGTCGTGGAATAAAAAGGTCACCCTTATCAGAGAAATAGTCGCGACTTGAGGAGCTAATAAGCCTTCGTACTTTAAAGCTCCTGTGGGATATTCTGCGAATGTTCCAGTTACAAGGATTATAGAAAATAATTATCAGTGGGAGGAGCTTATAAAAGATTCCACCCTTTTTACGCAATAAAAATACAATTTATTTTACAATTAATTTTCTAATTTTTTATTGATAAAAAAATTGAAATTTTTTTAAGAGTCCATCATTTCTGCAATGGTTTATATACTATTCGAAATAATGCGTTGAAAGAATTATTATCTCATCTTTTTGCAAACAGTCTGCACCCTAGAAAATATGCAGATTGTCAGAAATGAAATATGCTTTCACCTTTTTTCCATTTTAATTAACAAAGTGAAACTCGGTGCTGGAGACTCCCACTGCAAAGTAGTTAAAATATTTTCGAAGGACTTTTCTATATCTCATTTACGAGAGCTGTTAATAACTTCTAATCAAAATTAAATGATGTGTGTAAATGAGTTAAACAATGATATGTTTAATATATATTACGTATACATTTAATTTCTGTGGCCTAGATATAATTTTACTACTTGTCTGTCTTTTCTCTTGCGCAATGGTACGTTTGTTACGTTGAGAGTCGGCGTAAATGAATTAGCAATTGTAATTAATAATTCTCCTTCATTATAGTAGGAGAATGTACTGAAATTGCAATTGTTGTTCGATCACACCTATACCGGATGCGAAATCATTGCAGCATTTGGGTTAATGGATGTTCAAATCGCCGAGGCGTTTCCAATCGATACACCAAAATGAGAATAATACTCGGTTAATTTAGAATCATTATTAAGTAATAGGTCATGTTCAACATGCTCTATTTTTGCTCTATGTTAATTTATCCATTATAAAATAAATAAGACTAGAAATAATCCGGGGCTCAGAACAATTTATTAATTTTTCCTCAGATTTTCAATTGCAAAGAAGTTGCATTTCTCAAAAGAAGAAAAAAAACTTTAAGGCGAACATTAGTTGATGGTGTGCTGAGCACTCTAGAAAAATGAAGCTAACAAAGTGTTGAAAGAGGCAAAAAGAGCTGAGAATTGTTTGATAAAGGCTTTGCTGATGGCAACACTTGTGCGAATTTTCCTGAATAGTGCACCATTAAAAGAGCATGTTTTAAGCTTAAGAATAATTTAAAAACTTGCTGTGAACCATCGATCACTTGGCTACGTCGAAGAATTAATCAAGGTGAGTTTTTTATGTGAGGAACTCGATACCCTGCTACAGAGTATAGAGACAGGTGCAAGAAATAGGAACCCTGTTTTTACGAGGCCATCAAAAGTTCTGAATAGTAACAACCATCTTTTATCCTATAGTAGCTGGTGGAATTGGTGCATTCATAAGTCTAACTTTATTAAAGGTATTTCATCAAGAAATACTTCATCCCTTTGAATTGCTATTATTTATATTAATGCAGAGGGATTTACATTTATGAAAAATACGAAAATGCTGTGTTATTCAATTTTCGAAAAGTGAATTTACTGTCAAGAATATAAAAAATTTAAGGATGAAGCATTCCTCTCGCGAGAGAGCACATTTATTCGAAATGTCTTCGTCGCCTTGAAAGTAGTAAGAGTAGATGGAGAATAATAATCGACCTCGCTGAGGGTATTTTCTCTATGATTTTCTCTCTGTATTTTCCATAAACTTCTTGCTCATTACCGATGGATAATTTTTGAAATAAGAAATTTACTCTTCATCGTTTCTTAAAGGGATATGCAAATGTAGTGCATAGAAAAGGTTTGACTGACTTTAAACTATTTTATAGCATTTTTCAGATCTTTCTTAGATAACTGAGATCAATCTTAATAAACTACAATTTCTTGGTGCGTAACACGTGTTTCACTTCTGACATACAATTTATGGGAAGCTTCAGTTATTCAAAAAATGATTGAATATGGTAGGGTAAAACGACAGCATGTGCTTTATTGGCTTTTAAAGCAGAGAGAGTACATGTAATTCTCGCACGTGTCACTGAAAGATTTACGACCCTGTCGCGACCAAAGTTCTGGAAAGAAGTGTAGAGAAGAAGACTACTTCGTAATCTTCATTGACGTAGTTACTCCCTGAATTGCATTAAGTTTTCATAAGAGTTGTAAAAAGAAATACAAGTTGAGTAGTTAATAATTCAGTGGGAAGATTTCAGGATACTCGGGCTTTCGATTACCAAAACTTCTGGTACAGCATTTTTATTAGTCTCGAAAGTTTCATCTATCATAAACGCTGAACCATTGGGGAATAAATAAAACTTGATTAATCGAGCGAAAAGGGAGTCTTTTTAAGGAACAAATTTTCTGGGTTCTGATTTTTGAAATCAGAACCTTTCCTTTTTAAACGAAACGCTTTTTTAGGTTGAGATTTTGACGTAAGACTGGCTTGAATCGACAATCCAACTAATAAAGGTTCGACAAATTCCATTTACCAACTGTCGTCTGATCCTTTTGATGCAAAAATAGCAAGCAAGAGTCTCATTGCGATACCTCAATTCTTATTTTCCGGATGTGATATAAAGTCTTTTCATGCTTTTCAGATGAGAAGGAAGTGTAGGCGTCATTTCATTTCAAATATTGCTCAACTGCTCAATATGTTTGATGTCAAAATGACATAAGATCTTTTTTAAAACCGAATAATTTCCGTCTTCATATTTTCAAATATTTCAACGATTCCATTAAAAACAATACAATTAAATTTTATGAAACCATGTACATAATAAATACATTTTTGTCTACTATATTTATCTGTGTATCTATGTACTATGAAGATTTCTTTATCTTTTCAGGAAAAATAAAGGGTTCGAAAACATCAATCATCCGAGATTTTAGCTTACTTGGATGGAATAAAAATGCAAAAGGGATTGCCGAACGAAAAAAGTTCTGATTGAATCAAATTTGAAGGAGACGTAAAAGGAAACAGTTTCAAATTTTCAATCAAGGGAATAGTTTCATTTAAGAATAAGAAGATTGGATTACAAAAGGCCAAATAAATTTTGTACTTCCAGAAGTCATAAATTAGGTGGATTGCATATCTCACGACACGATCAAGTTTATTCAGCTCACGTCTTGCTAACCGACAATGCGTGCAATAAAATTTTCCGTAAAATGCATGAAAGTTGAATTACTGAAATGTCTACAGAATCCGAGATTTCGAAGACCAAATGGTTACTTTAAATTCGAAGAGAATATTTCAAAATTTGAAGATAAATGTAACTCATTAATATATATAAATCATTAGATTGACCATATACTTTTCCTTGTTAAATTTTTTTCTATAATAGTTTCTCGCCTTTTTTGAGATTAGTAGATGTAATTAAATTGTTACCACAGGAGCAATTAGCAACAGAAAGATTAATATAAAATTCCAATAAGTAACAATGGGGATATGCACAGCTTTGAATCTCCAAGGTATTGAGATGAAGTCCAGAGGACGAATTAATCTCGCTTTTACAACAATAAATGTCAACATATTTTATGCTCCATATAGTAGAGAATACAAATCTATACTAATAGAAAGCAATTTATCGTGAAACGAATATTCATAACCGTTCATACATGCTTTATTGACTGTCAAACTGGAAAATGTTGGAAAATACACTTTCTGAAAAATATTCATCTTTCACAAAGTTTTTGAATTATTTTTCAGTAGAAAAAGAGTATATAAAAGATTCTTCCTTATAGACAATTTATAAATTTTTGTTGAACATCTGATACTCTATTTAAACTTTATATGTAACAGATTTTACAATATAGAAGCTTTTTTCACTAAACTAGTTATAAAATCCATCACCTTATTCTCATAAAGTGCTTTCAGTAGCAGTAACAAGTAATATGAGAGTACTCGACACTCGTTTAGGTAAAAGTTATCGTTAGACCCTCTCGGGTATACGTCCTAGTCAGAGAGAAATGTTCATACATTTAATGACCACTTCTGGTAGAGAAAATCATAAAATTTACCACCTATTTCTCTTCACTTCAAAAGCTTTGCCACCCAACTGAAATAACTGAATACATTGTTTTTCTCATTGAATCTCAGACATATTTCATTTTTATGTCACGCTTTTATTAATCTTCTGAGAGATTCTGATGATATAAAAGAAGGTATAACTAAAAACAAGAAATTAAAAACGTAGAAAACACAATTAAATTTTTTTCAAATTGAACCGAAAAAAAGAAGAAGAAAAACATGAAAGAAAAACAGAATCAAAAAATGATAGTATTAGGAATTTGTTAGCTTTGTTAGTTTTCGTATAGCTTTATGTAACATAAAGTGCTTTAATGGTATTTACATAAAAATGCAAGGCCGAGATTAGGTGAGATTTGAAATTTTAAAGTTGGAAGAGACAACATTGCAAGTTATTCCGAAAACATACTTTACTGTAGAAGTAGAGGCATTAAAGTTTCCCGTAAAACCGATACTGGCTAGTATGTACAGGTACAGTTTCCATCCCTTCAATCTCAGTGGGATAAAAGTGAAGATTGGCTGTTTCCTATCTGAAAGATAATTTAATCTCGATGTCAAAGTTAGAATAGGATTTTTCGGTTTCACGATAAAAAAAGGAATAAGCCTGCGGCTGAAAGATAAAAAGAGAAAAAAAGAGAAAAAAGTCTATATAGAAAGAAAGTAAAAAGGATATTATGTTGGTTTACACGAAAAGATATTAATCACAATAAAAATAATAAAATGTCTTACTAATGAAGTTTATCTTTCGAAAGAATATTTTGATTAATACAGCTTTCTAATTATATTTAATATTTAATCTTGATATTTAATATTTAATATTTAATTAAGGGCTTTTATAATTAGAAACTCGCACTGATTAAACAACGATGATAAAATATAAGGGACATGTCTCGGTTCCAAATATAGACGTTAAGGCAATTAATTAGAATGATATGTGAAATAATAAGAGACGCGATGGTGAATTTCTCTAATTTGGAATTATTTATACATGAGATCCTTTGGTCGATTGTAGCAATAATATAATTAATCTCTAGTCAAATAGACTGATTTCCATCTTCGTGCAATATAAAAATTTAAGTTATTTTTATATTGATTGGGAAAGGTACAGAAAATAATATCACTAAAAATCTATACCAGGGGCTGTTTTCATTAATATTCAGAAAGGGAAGTAAATGTCTTTGTATTCAAGTGTGCTTCTGACACAATATGAATTAATTTAGAATTTTAATTAGAAGTTTTGGCAGAATACTGAACAAACTTGGATAATTTATTTCTAACGATGTAGGAGATTATTGGATCTCAATTTTGAAATATATATATTATAATTTTTAATACTTGTTCTTGCTTAAAACAAAAACCGAGACTTTTTTTATCATTACTGAAAAAAGAGAGAAAGCTTTATAGGTATTGTATTGTTGTCATCAAATATTATACACAGCTTTTGTAGGTCAAGAACAGAGATTTAGTTAGAATGTAATATACAGTTCGCGTTGAACCATACCTTTTCATATTCAAATAAGGCGTTTGCATGTTCATTCGCGCTAATATACATGCGTCTAGATACCCTTGCATCTACACAGCTAATTTTTACAAGTTAAAACATGTTTTCGCCAAACAAGACCAAAACATTTTTGTTATTTTTTATTTTGTTTTCAATTCAAAATATCCACAATTGAAATCAAAATTGCTTTCTGAGATACTAAATGCATTGAAACTATTTTAATAAAATCTAATGAACCATGACTACTTATCATAAAATTGAAATTGCTAAAGTTTCAAAGTATATTAAATTCGATTGGAGAATATACACAGAGAAAACTGGATATTAATCCGTAATATCTAGCTATTTAACTATGGGACGACTATCTAGATATTTAGAAAAAATATCTTGATATTAATACTTAATATTTAAAACTTAATATCCAGATATTAAAATATTGGATGTTAGAATATTTGGATTATATATTTTAATATCTGGATATTAAGTTTTAATATCAAAATATTATATCTAAATATCTAGATAGTCGTCCCATAGTTAAATAGCTAGATATTACGGTTTAATATCCAGTTTTCTCCGTGTAGCGCAAAGCACAGATCGTATTATTGAATACCTTTGTCTTACTGGTAAATGTTTAATACTCTGAAACCTAACAATAAACGAGAACTTCACGATAAAGCTGATTTAGAATTGATAGTAATTTGATTAGGTGCCTTATGGGAAAAGATTTTCAAATTCGGTTTCGGCTTATTCAATTGTATATGGAATTGAAATCCTACTAGAGAGATATCTACCTAAACTAATTATTATCTGCTTCGTGATTTAATTATGGCTTTAATTATGTTCTGCAAATTATATTTGGAAGCTTGGATTTTGTTTTTAATTATTTTTAATGACAGTTAATTAGGTAGAGTTTCGAGATTTCAAATTTAGTAATCAGGGTTTGAACTCAAGGTTTCTAACTAAATTCTACAGCTTAAAAGCTGTAACAGTTATACGAGATAAGGACCACCCTAACAACATTCTTGTGTAGTGTACATGAGAAAAGCAATTTCGCTTAGTCACGTAGATTTACTTTGGATAAACAATTAGGAGAAGCTACATGATTTAAATTAGATACTAGATTTTAAATTGGATGTTTGATGAAAGGATTATCAAGATATAAAATTTGTGAAGATGTTTTTTCAATTTGTAAACCTTTCGATTTTTATTTTACGTTTTAACTTTCTAACGCTTATACTTTCTAGATTCTGTACAAATAAAAATTGTGTCTTTTTATTAAAAATATTATTGCCACACCAAAGGTTGATAAAACGTTTCCACTACTTCGAAGGCAGGTAAATAAATTCCGACCTTGAATAAGTAAAGGTATGCGAATCGCATTTCAGTCGAGCTGAGCTTGCAGTATACGAGGAAAGTAAAGACTACTGAAACCTAACACTGACGTAAATGTGAACATGTGAAATGAAGTAAAACGAATTGCGGTGAGCTTTTCCGCAGGAAGAAAGTCCTGCCTTTATCAAGAATGAGAAAAGTTCTTTAGGAATCTAAAGTAAACTCTTTTAACACCCTTCTATATAAAAAACAAAAAACCAAGACATTTTTATGTTATTGCTAGATTCTATTTACATAATTATACATCTCCTATTCTCTGGAAATAAAAGTAAAACGAGAAGAGAAAATAAGTAAAAAAAACTGAAAAAAAGAGAAGAAAAAAAAATTGTTTGCATTATTATGTATCAGATCGATGATTATATAAAACTCGATATAATTTCCATTGAAATTCTTTCAATGGAACTACGACTGTTTCATAAGATGTTCAGAATCAGTTCAATCGAAAATCACCTGCACTTTTTATCTGAAAGCAAGTACAAAAGTTTCTTTTCTAACGACATCTTCCGTTATGATTTTCCACGAAGAAAATTAGAATTGAATATTTAATTTTATTATGAATTACTTCCAACTTCCCATTTAAAGTTTTTTAAAAAATCGCATTGTCTGCTTTTCATAAAAAAAAGGGATGCAAAGAATCGTTGTAATCACAATTCAGAAAATGGAGAATACACAGAGAGGATCGTTTTAAATGCTACGAGGAAACAGCCATAACAAGTGTTGGGTGAAAATTAACCGGAAGTGCCAGACAAGCCATGAAAGGAGGATATTTAAACAAGCGTATAGTGTGTCGGAATTATTTTTACAGCTTACTGTTAAATTTTAATCTAACTTCTAATGAAGCACTTTCGATTTAAATTTTTCTTTTTAGAAATTAGGACAATTTTTTTATTAATTTCGATTCTCTTTCTACACTTCTTTATGAGTGTTCTAATCTCCAATAAATTTATGGTTTTAATAATAACTATTCCAACTAAAATCTAATTTGAGGACTACAATTTTTTTAAATGCAGGTTTAAATCGATTTGGATTATGAAGGGAGAATAGTAAATCGGCATTTTAGATACGAACACGTCTTTCTAGAACTATCCTGCCAAAAAAGTGTCTTATCGGTAGATGTCTTTATAGCCTAAAGGCATGGGCGTTGAATATACCACAAGGGAAACTTAGGGGATGCATACTTAATCTTGTTACATCAACCCTAACGGCAAAAAACCATTCCTGATTTTGAAAACATTATTCTGAGATAAGTGACTTTATGAGACCAGTTAACTTTCCTTAAAAAAAGAATTTAGGCGAAAAGAAATCAAACTTTTTGATAAATTCATAAAAAGCTAAAATTATAAATTGGAAGAAAGAAAGTAGAGAAGGATTGTCACAAAAGTTTCATTTTATCGTGAAAATTAGTATTTTTGTCGAAAAAATATTCGATTAATATTCAGTAGCATGTTTTTTTTCCTTTTCATATGATAAAATGATAAGAAGCAGATATTAAAATAAAAAATGTAATTAGTTAAGTCACTTGGTAAGTAAACATTTAAATCCGGAAAATCTATTTCTTTGGACAATTTTTCTTGTCTTTATTACTGTTGTAAATATCATTAGGTCTCCCTACTGCGATCAATTGTATAGATATGTCAAAATATCTTTGTTATCTCTCCCTAATCTTCTATCTTGTCTGGGATAAAAAATATAACATGTTCTGATAAAATATTTTCATAAATAAATGGTAAATATTGCTTTTAAAGTTTGATCAAATTCCTAAATTAAATAAGTTTCCTACAGTAGAACAAGTCTGCGTATGGTCAGACAAAACTCTTCTCTTGCTAAAATCAAATAAGTTTGTTTCTTATTTCAAAGCTGGAGATTTAATACAACTTTTTTGATTCAACCAGCGAGTCCAAAGTTTGATACAATTGTTTAAATATAAATTAAAATTCAATTTAAATAAAAGTCCTTCGTTTGAATAAACTTTTAGCATAATTTACAGTGGTAACTGAATTTTTAGAATTTTTATGTATATTTTTTTTTCTTTATAGGCGAATAGAAAAATATAAAGTATTTCGATAGGTAACAACAGGTTACCCGTAACAGTAATAGCGCGGCCACTTGAACACGATTTATCTCACATAATAATAATAGACTCTAATAAAATACGTTTTCAAAGTAATTAAGTAAAATTTTCTCATCATTATTGTCTCTAGTCACGAAAACGTACAGTTATGAACTGGAAATTCAAATTTACTTCAGGCTGCTTTTTTATTTTGAATAATTTTATCTTCCAATGACATTTTTAGAAAATATCTTTAAAAACTCATGAAACAAGCAACAAGAAATCGAATTTTTGAAAACTTACCCGGCGCATCACTCGGAGGGAAAATGAAGACGTCTTCATGTTGGTGGTAATCCTGGCAGAATATTTTTGGATACAGACGGACGATTATTTTCGTTTTTCAAAAGTTTTTTGAAAGCCTAACGAGAACCGGCCTCAATATCAGAAATTGAACCGAAACCGAAACTAGAGTCGTGAATAAATTGACGGATGAGTTTTTAATTCGGGTGGGGTGATCTTGCAAATAACTACAGGTGGTTCTCCCTCAGCCACGAGAATTCCCTTCTTTATAAAATTTTTAATTTCTCCGTAATTCAGAAAAAATAATTTTTGTTTTAAATGCCAGGAGAGCTTTTTGAATGCGCACTTTTAAGAGAAATGATGACTGCTCGATGCAATTTTGATTAAATGTGAAAAGAGAGTACTCCCTGTAATCTATCTAGACGCGGTTCTCGAGCGTCTGTTCGTTGTTCACTTTTCTGCAGAGCATAGCCACCCCTTATTTTGCGCATGCACGTACCATAGAAAACGTATCCAGGGCCGCCCCTACCTTAAGGACTTCAAGGTCTGGTGTCTGCCTTAAGGGTTTATGAGCAAACATATTTTTCGCAATGGAAAAAAATAATTTATAGTTTCCTAAAATTTTTTTAATAGAAGCAATAACTCAGAAGTTAAAAAATAAATTCCCACCATTTCTATTATATATAGAGTAGACTTAAGATGAGTTTATTTTATTTATTAAAAGACAGTCCAAATCGAAGGTCAAGGTCTAAGTATATTAATTCTCACAAGGCACCATTCTGTAGTATATTAACAGAATTTATTATTTCTGATCCAAATTATATATTAATATATAATATATCATTACATTTGGAACCTCGAATATCTTCATCCATAAAACATTCGTATTAAAACATTCATCATTCCCCTATTTTTCATATAATATTTTTCCTGACAACATTTATTTATTTTTTCTATTAATTCCTGGTATATCCATCTTTCCTAAGTAAATTATGAGACAACTAATTAGGTTGAATGCCGGAATATATAGTTTTCGGAGTTTAATCAAGTATTTAGTTGCGAAAAATCATATATATCTTTCACATGTAAACAGGCAAGATTAGCCAGTATCTAATACATTATTTTTAAAGTGCTCAAAAACGGGATCACGTAAATTTACCTATATTTAAAATTTTCGACATTGAAAATCCATTAACCTCGGTTAATGGATTATTTTATTTTGGCAAGCGTAAAATATATTCTTCAATCAAACACATCCCTCATATTTTTTGTCAAATTAAAAAAGAAAATACATATTTAAGAACTTTTAAGACACTTGCCGACGCGAAATCAATTGTTTAATTGAAATTATCAATTAAAAATGCAAGGTCAAATCAAATAATTTTTTTTACATTAAGAAATATTTACCTGAGCTTTGAATCCAAATTGCACGATGTTCCCTGAACCTCGTTCGCTTGATAATCCAATGGCACTTGACACTTTGCACTTATCACTTGATACTTTGTACTTTTCACTTGATCCTTTGTACTTATTACTTGATACTTTGTACTTTTCATTTTATACTTTGTACTTTTCACTTGATACTTTGTACTTATCACTTGATACTTTCCACTCATCACTTGACACTTAACACTTCACTTCACTTTGACAACCTTTCCGATCGCGAGTCAAAACGCAACTGAGGTCAGCAGACCTCAATAAATGTGAAAATGTAAACAATGAGCTGAATTCAATTTCGTTAAAGTTCTTGAGTGGGCTGTATATGTAATTTGAAATTGTTTACTATCTGTCGCTTTCTCTTTTACTGGAGTCTGTTGATATGACCTTACGCGCCCCCCCAACTACCCAAGGGGAAATCGCCAAGTCGGGCACTAGCTATACGAGTGAAACGGTTACACTGTTAGAAAAATTATAATAATATTGCAATATAATACATAATAATAATTTACGTGTATTAACTTTAATATTAAACTTTCAATATTATTTGACATAATATTAAAATGTTTCACAGATTTTTTAAACAGTAGATGTGCAGTGTGCACTATTAGTATAGGTGGTTCATTGCAGCTAGCACTCGACTTACCGCTACTACCTCAAGTAGTACGGAAATGAAAATTTAAATACTCGCGCCATATAAATTGACCAATAAGGTTAGCGCACTACGCATGAAGTTAGCTGAAAGGTAACGCAAATTTAGGAGTGCAATGTGAAGTTGTCTGAAATCCATGTCTTTTTGAAAAGGATTCGGGTCTATTGACCTCAGTTTCGTTTTGACTCGCGCTCGAAAAGGTTGTGCAGAAGTTATCAATTTAAATTAAATAGTGAAAATGCTAAGCGTCAAGTTATAAATGCAAAGTATTAAGTGTTAAGTGTTAAGTGCCAAGTGATTAGGGTGACCAGACGTGCTCCTTTTCGCTTGCTTGTCCTCCTGTCCTCCTAAACTGTGCAAAACCCACAAAATGTCCTCCTTTTTGGTCAAAAGACAAAATTTGCATTTTTTTTCAAAAAATATTCCCTACGGTCGCGTTGAATTTTACCGTTATCTGATAAAGCCTGAAAATTCAAAGTTATTGCGCGCCATTGGAGATTCTGGAAAATATTCTGGCAATATAATATTTCATAAAAAATATTACTCCAAAATTTTAAAAAATTGTTGTTTTATTAAAGGGAGGGGGGGTTGGCGAGGTGTTATTCTCCATTTTCTACTTGGGCATCTGGTCACCCTGCAAGTGATGTGTAAAAAGTGTTAAGTGCCTTTGGATTATCAAGCGAACGAGGTTCAGGGAACATCGTGCAATTTGGATTCAAAGATCAGGTATATATTTTTTATACGAACAATTATTCGATTTAATTTGACCTTGTACTTTTAATTAATCGACAATTGATAGTTTCAGAATCTGAAGGAAGCTGGAAGACGCGTCAGTAAGTGTTTTTTTAAACTTCCTAAATATCTTTTTAAAGTTTAAAGCGAAGGAAAGACAAAATTTTAAAAACCGATTTCGGTTTTTCAATCGATTTTTAATCTAATTTTTTCGATTATATAAGAAATCGATTTCTACAAGAATAAGAAATAACGCAATATTTGCGCAGTATCGACAGATTCGTGACAAATGGTTCGCCAAATAAGGGACGAATTTTATTAAGCCGATTCATTTTAGGAAGAAGGGAGAATCGAATTGGTTAAGGGGAAAATGCAATGGACGGTGAAAATGATAAAATGATCTGAAAATGAATATATTGTCTTTCTGCCTAATCACTTCGTTTCTTGAATTCAACTATATATAGAATAAATTGATTTCTTTTTTTCTTTGTCGGTATAAAAATTTAAAGAATTTAGTTCACGTACAATCTAAAGAAACTTTCCAGGCGCTTCCATTCCTGACCATATAGGATTGAAAAAAGACGAGCTTTTTACGACGAAATTGCACTTACGGCATTCTCGAATGTGTGATAAAGTTCATATAATATCGTCTATAAAAAATATTTAGGACTTTGAAACTGGAAAGCTTAGAGCGTAAATTGACTTGAACCCACACACAATTTACTAGACCCTTATTATTTATGTTTTCTTTCTAGCCACCGAAGATAAACATTGAACTGAAAATCTTAAAATATTTTCGTACTTTTTTATTAATAGAAAAAAGAATAAATCTTAACTAATTTATTAGACGCTTTCTTACATCAATACACTTTAGAATTCTTTCTCGAAAGAACCCTTAATCTTATTTGTGCGAGGTAATCAATTAAATCCGGTAGAATGTTTACCTTGGTGAAACGTAAATTGGACGGAAACCTTGATCTTTATTACATTTTCTGAACAGAATCTCGAAACAGTTGTTGCATTCTAATTCATGAATAAGATGTAATTTGTTCAAGATTAGATTGCAATTTTTATTTTATAAAAAAATTAGATACGTTAAATAAGAATGAATTATTTTGAAGAACTTAATTGAATTTGCAAAGATGACATTTTGAATCTTGTATGCATTAGTAACATTTTTCTTTATGTGATTCATCAAAGTCACGTGGAAAAGTGCACCAGGATATACACCCGCGTCGAAAAAGAATAATTGAGTTTGCTTTGTACCCGGACGTGATATTACTGTTTCAATCCCAATCAAGTACGTTTCAGCCAAAAGCGAGAACGATATATCGCAATAAAACGATGCCAATCATATCCGAAGTTGAGTAATTTCATTCAACACTCTCTTGGCTCTTGATTTTTTCGTTGGCACATGTCATTCACGATTTGATTCCAATATTTATTGCAGTTTTAAAAAGAGTAAAGCAAGTACTGAAAGCGAAAAAGTCAATTAAAATAAATGGCTTTAGATTATTTTGGTTCTTGAGTTTATTTAATAAACTAAAAAACAAAGACAGCAATTTTATTCAGGATAAAAAATTAGTAACTCTATTATTACTACTACTATAAACTTAATTACTATAAAAGGTCATAGTCGAAGCAGGATAATAATCAATTTAAGTTATTGTCAATACCAAAAGTTTACTTTTAAAAAAAAAACAACAAAAGTTTTGTACTTTTCTATCTGAACCAACTTTAAACGTAGTTAATCATTAAAAGCGAGTTGAATCGAAAACATATACTTCCAGCGGGATTGAGTTTGCTGATTAATTAATTTCCTAACTCCACTTTAACTCCTGATGGAGCTTGAAATTTTGTGTATGGAAATGTTAGTAATTTAGTATTTTACCCATACAAATGGGGATAATAGTAATATTTCATTATTCATTTTCATCATTTAATGAGAAAAAAGTTGCACATAATAAAACTGAATTAAAAGAAATCTTCTAATTAAAGTCCAGACAAATGGTTTTAAATACATATCCCTAAAGAACGTATCTTCCCGAGATATTGCTATTCTCTCTTCCAACAAAGAAAACATTGTTTCTTTTAGATTTATGATCCAATATATGAGTTCAGCACTCTCTGGATTATAACTTTTCATTTCTTCTTCCTACAATTGGGGAAAAATTCTGAGAGTTGAAGAAAATATTGCAAATTCTTATCTATCAACTAATAAAAATGAGCGAGATACGAAATTTATTTCTGATTTGATAACAAAATACTGTTTTTTAATTTTTGCACACTAGTGAAACTTTTAAAATATTTTTTAAAATTACATAATTCGTATGATTTAACGGTAATAAATATAAATTGATAAAGATTCTAATTCTTTTATTGTAATTAAGTACCTCGAAGTTTGGGATCTCTTGTTGAATAGTTGAGCAGGATTTCAAGGTTCGATCATGTAAATCAGATGAAAAGCACTAATAAATTAGTAAAGTCGGTCCTCCTGAGGATCGAATCGAACGACCTACTTCCGTCGAATGTGGTCAGAGAATTGATAAGCACATCCTGCAAAACCTCAACTTTAATACTTAACGCGGTGGTAAAAATTGAGGAGAATCTAATAAACTTTCGATTTCATGATATTAGAATCTTATCGAAAGGACACTAACTCTGGCACTTTATTTCAAAGATTGGTCTTCTACTTTATCGATAAAAGAATTTAGCAACTTACAGAAATAGTGTGGTTTGATGGCTAGATATTCAATCGTTCGAATTTCCTTTACTCCTTCACAAATTCTCTTCGATTTACTTCCTATCGCGCGAATTCAATCATGAAATTGTAAGATAAGGACTATTTCGAAACTAAAGCTTGAAAGAGTTTAGAAAACGTGTTTGAAAGAAGGGTGAATATTTAAATTAAGTAAATTTTAAAAAAAAGTCGAAAACAATCAATTGTTTAACTTTAAATTCGCTAAAAATTTAAAAGATTTGATATTAAATAATATGAATTAAACTATTCCTGGTGGCGGAGTTGTGATAAAGGAGAACACAAAGACTCATACGTCTATCGTTAAAGATTTATTTCATAATATTACACCAACAACTATTATTGAATTTTTATAATAATAATTCCTTATCATGTTAAAAATGCGAATAAACACTTATTTAATAATATATAATTATATATATATTAATTATCATATCGTATAATTGTTATATTAATAGCCTAAAGATGCGATGCACATCAGGGACACGGAATTGTCTCACCACTTCATATGTCGCAGCACCGATTGTGCATGCTTATAATAAGCGCGATATTCGTACTTTTTTCTTATTTTTCCACGGAATTCGAGTTCTCCTAATCATTTTTTGTTAACCAACATCATTCTCTCTATTATTTCTTTCGCCGATACTTGGAATGCTCGATTATACATTATGTTCCATAAAAGTGGCTATTGCGATTAAAAAAAAAATTGCTGTTTCTCCCCGAGTGGAGACTGGAGACAGTTTTGAGAAGGGAAATCTGTTAGAAAATATAGAATCCTCATCACCACATAAAGAATCCAGTCTCTACTCGATTTCTTCTGAAGACAGTCGAGGCAGTCTGTTGTCGAGAAACGAAAAAAAAAAAAAAAAAAAACCGGCAGACTTAGCATTCAATGATTTTCAATCAATGAATTTCGACGGCAGGCGATTAATGATTTATTAGAATTATGGACATCTGGCAGAAGCTGATTGTTACAAAGCTCACTTAAGAATCTTGATCGTTAATTAATTAACCGCTTGAGTATGTTACACGAATGATAATTGCGATAACGAAACAATATATTTATATTCTGTAAAATATAATAATATATGGCGACTGCTGTCTGCTCATGGTTCACTTGCACAGCTCAAAATCAAAAATCCTAGAAACATTTTTCAAGGTCCCAAAGAATTAATTAATAGCGACCTTGGCATCACGTTGTTTCTAGGAAATTGAGATCAATCCCTCTCTGGGCTTTGATTAAATCGGATTTTATTTACTTTATTTCCTGGTAATTTTTGCTTTATTGAACAAGATTATTTAGAGCTGTACGAGTAATTCATGCGCAGAATTATCCAGACAGTGTTGATAAAA
This sequence comes from Synergus itoensis, assembly GCA_904066005.1. NCBI lineage: Eukaryota > Metazoa > Arthropoda > Insecta > Hymenoptera > Cynipidae > Synergus > Synergus itoensis. Next base: position 462,412 of record CAJFCP010000713.1, on the reverse strand, counting down.
TACGAGACGTAAGTACAACAACTATTGTAGCTTAACTATTGTAGCTTTAGATGAGAATCTGTTATTGCCGGACCTCAGAAAACGATCACTATTATTACTGGAGAAAAACGGACATACATGAGGGAAGTACATCTGATTTCGTATAGTGGACTGCGAAGGCAAGATTTAGTTGTAATCTCAGCAAAGTTCGCCGGACTTTGCTTCGATTATTTGGCAGTGTTAAATGCGTTACTAGATTATGATTTGATGGATTTTATCTCAACTAATCGTTACTTTCACTATCGATGAAGGAACGACTCACGTTCTTATGAATTTTTAACATGTAAACAATGATTTCCAGCTAGCCTTGCAATTCCACTTTTGTGCCTCGTCTTTACTTTGCCACTTCCTCCACGTTTCACTCGTTTCTATATAATTTGACTCTTTTTTTGTTCATTTTCATTTTTCATTAATTTCTCGAATAAAGTGAACAGTAGTAGAAATAAACAAACAAGACGTTGAAGATAAACTGAAGTACACACAATGCGCAGGTTCTGAGGCCTCGGCAACTGAGGTATATTTTGTGAAGAACGCGTACGGCGTCACTAACGGAGATTTTCTTTGCATTTTTTCATTACCTTACCATTAACAATTTTTGATACCTTAACTACCAGAAATTATTTCTTTTTCATTAAATCGAAGACATGTTTTATGTATTTGTATTCGTTTTGTACTTGTACTGTTCAGCAAGGCAGCGTGTTGCACTTTGTTACATTATAAATTAGTCGGACTGCGATCCTTTCGAAAGATCCCTAACATCACAATTGTTAATAAAAATTTCAGTTGAGCTATTTTAAATTTCATCATTATTCAAACTTTAAGAATTGGGAATTTTCTTAAATAAAATCTGATTTCAGGATCTTTCTAATTCTCGGCAGCCGGCCTTATCTCTTATTAAGTTGTCTTCCTGCTTTTAATGACGTGGGGATAAAAATATCACTTAATAGTGTCGGGATAAAAACTGCGATTCCATCGAGATGATAGAACTTTAAGTGTCCCTTGACGAAGAGAAAATTAAGAAAACTCGCCAAAGAGGCGAGACGTTGCTTCAGAGTAGACAAAATGATAATGCAAAAAAACGATAATTGAAAAAAAAAATCTCTGCATTCGAGTCGCCTCCTTGGGTCCGAATCATCGATCACGAGTTTGAAATTTTTTTTTCAAAATGAAGATAAAAATTCGCAATAATAATCATTATATACGTATTTGATAAGTTTGATAATAAACATATTTCAACAATCACTTCGAGAACGGACGTAATGTAACTTGAATTATAATCATAATAATCATAATAATAATAATATAATAATAATAATAATAAAGAGCCAATGAGACACCTTAGAAAATAGGCCTATAATATATATATATATAATATATAATATGTATACGTATGTACATAAAAATTAACATAACGTGCCATCGACTCGTAGTCACTATCGTACATGTTGTATATCAACTAAAATTGAACTACCCCTCGCGTGGATGATAAGGAATCAGTAATTAAAATTAAGACGTAATCTGGATAAAACGTAAAGAATAGTCAGAATACGAGACGTACTATTTTCGATGATCCTAAGGTATGTGTCTATTCGTAATATTTATATTTCTCTCAAAGGAGAGTACGTTGCGTGAAACAAAAATGATGATGAATATGGATATGATTCATAGCGGCGTGATCGTGCGAAGAAATAATGTACAAAAATTCGAAGAGAGGATTCAAGGTATTTTTACTCATATTTCACGATTTCATTCACTCACAACTTTGTCGAAAAAAGAAGTTAATTATACACAATATATATTACAGGAAAAATCGTCAATATGAAACAATCGTTTTCTCTTTTCAAAGATTCAAAATCCTTTTTCCCTCTCTTCGAATACTTCACGACACGTAAGATTAAAATACTAAGTATCCTTTCTCCTCAAAAAACCACTCCTTTCGATATACTCCTTCTTAAATCTCGCTTTCGTCATTTTCGGTTCGTAAAAGAAAATTTCTGGACAATAAGGCATTACTTCAAAAAATAATTGTAGCAAAATTAAGCAATAAGTTCTTAAAGGTGTAAAATCATCTGTCAACTTTAGATATGTTTCTTTCATATAAGCTACAAGTATTTTTTGGTCCTTTGACATATCAGGGAAAGTGAAATTTCGCACGATTACGAGATGATACCCTGCTTGATGTTAACAATATGTGTTTTAGTTTCTGTGAAATATTTGTCATTTCAGATAGAAAATCATGATATGAGAGACGATAGGTGAAGAGATGATTTTTCTTTTAACTCTAGCTTCTCTTGTTACGGTAAACGTGATGATATACTTGACTTAAGATAACGCGTACTCCTTAATTATAGTACAATTAGTTACACCCATAGACAGTAGCGATACCTGTGTTTTTGCAATTTTCCCATTCGATAAATTTAAAAACTTTCATAACAATTACTTTATACTTAAGGTTCGTTAATATTAGTTATGGCACAATATAAATATTATATTTAAAGTCTTTTTGAAGACATAATAAAAATAAATCTAAGTAGTCTTTCTCACCTATCTTTGACAATTTCTGATAATTAAATTCCCTAAGCTTTCGATTCGAAGACGTATTGTTTTTTTATTTCCTTATTATTTTTTTTTAAATTGATCTCTTTCCTTCCACGTCTCATTCATTTACCCTTTTCATTGTTGGAAGCGAAAGTAAGAATTTTTTATTTGCAAGAATTGAAAAGAAATATGAGAATTTAAAACAAACTCTTCTTGGAGGAAAAGAATTTTTTGAAAAATTATTAATTCAGTAAGTGCTCTCAGACCAGAAGTTTCAGAAAAAATATTTTTTAATTCAAATCTGGAAAATTGAATTAAATATCGTACCTTTTTTAATCAAAATGCGGTCTGAGAAGGTACACGATTTTCCAATGCTCTTTGGTACGTCAATATCACATCAACAAGAAAACTTTAAACCAATCAAAACAGTCTAATCAGTCGATTCCTCTAAATCAGGAATAAAAGGCAAAAACAAATACAAATAAATTTGATTCTCTTAATTAAACTGACATTTAAAAATTATAAAAATCAGCCTTCTCGAAAGTAAATTCGCATATCAAATTAGTTTCTTCACAGCGCCAGGAAAATTAACTTGAGCTTCACCAGCTGCCGGCTCAAATGCAAATTAATCCATATTCAAAAAAAACTTAACATAATCGTCCTACATACCGAGTTACTCTCTAAAAATTCAACAAAACATCAGGCCCGCTATTTGAAAAATCAAATTACAATCTGAAGAGGAATTCACTTTCAGCCCGCTAGTTTCTAATTAAATCGACAGAAGTACCTAATATCCAGAATTTTCAGTGTTTTATGCGTAAGGAAAAACTTCCTAAGCCAAGTGAATTCTTCTTTAACAAAAGCTCGAAGTCAACGTTTAAACGTAAAGTCTCTTAAATAACACAATCAAGTTCACAAATTACAAAAAAAAAAACTTTGTTGTCTGCATTTCTGATTTGCGAAGGACGTTCTTTAGGGTACATTATATGTACATTTTATGATATAAAGTGCAAATAAAAATAGATTAGTTTAAAATATTTGCTTTCCCAGAGATTTTTTCTTAATGTACGAGACGAAAGAATCCATGCATTAGAGTTCGATATTTTATACAATAGATTTTTATTTTGAACGCTACGCCCATAACGACAATGATGGTCATCATGTTCTTTTTTTGTTTTTTGTTTTTTTTTTTTTGTAAGATATGACGCGTTTCTAGCTACATTCAGTGTAAATAGTAAAAGACCTAATTCCCTTGCAATTTTGAAGGTGTTGTTGGCACATTAGTATATCATAGATTTTATATTATATATCTTCGCTATGATTTCGCTTTGATATAAATTATGTTTAAACAGACGGCGGGTCAAATGTACCCTGGAAAGATATGTTAGTCGAAACTTGTATAAATGAACCACGACTCACAACGACAACTGATCCTGCCAATTTTCGATGCATTTTCCCCGGCCTAATAATATATAATTATAAACTTTGGTATCGCTTTCAAAACAAACAAAAAAAGAACAGTCAATTCGCCTTTGGTATCGTACCGATTTTTTTTCAAGTCTTTCTCAATAGTCCAATTATTTTTGATTAAAGAAACATATTTTAACATCAACCGGATCAGTTGTCGTGATTTTCAGTGATTTCCAACTTACACTTCAGCCGTCGGAAGATCTTCGTGCAGTCGTTTTAAAATTTTTACAACACTAAACATCGACGTAATTCCGTATACGTTTTTTTTTAAACAACTTCAGTATCCTTCTTTAGTATACAAAACTGAAGAACATCACAGAATTTCTCAATATTATGAGAGCCAATTCGTACCTTTTTAGCTTTTACATAGACTGTGCTTTGTCGTCATAATGTGGAATTAGTGCGGGACTATAATTTTTTTTATCCTTGTACCCTTCTAGATTTGCCTTTCCCATCGAATATCACAGAATCACAGAATTCCCGAAAATGACTAGGTACAATTTCACTAGCAAAACTTGTTCCCTCGTTCATTAACGATTGGAGTCCGAAAGAAATAATTTAAGAATAATATACAGTACATCTCACATTAGTCAATCACTCGCTTTTTATCCACATTATGTCCGAACCGCACAAAAAAATTATTTATAATGCATAAATATTATACCTTAACGAAATTCTTTGAGTTTTCACACCGCTTACGAAGACTATTAATGCTAGAATCGTATAATTTTCAAGGTATACTTCGTGCTTAAAGATATGTCCGAAGGAGTTTGGATTTTTTTCTAAATAAATTTTTTCCTTGTCGAGCGAACGTCACAGGCAAATTTCAAGACGTAATTTATATTCTCACATTTTTTTTCTTGATCTAAGAAACGTACATACGATACGTAATGCTCTATCTTTTTCTCAATAATTTGTACTTGCTCCATTTTATGATTTAATTATATAATGGCATTTTTCCTTGCGCTTAAGTGATAAAACATCAATTTCTGTTCTCCCTCTACGCTGAGATTAAGACCTGAATATGTTACGTTGAACAACTTTAGAGTTCTTTTCACTTGTACGGATGAATAATCACAAAATCGGACTGAGGAGAAAATTTCTAAAAAATTTTTTGGAATTACTAAAATTAACTAAAATATTGAAATTTCGTTATTGAGCATTTTCTGTGAATTGAAAACCCACATATGATCACAGAAAGAAAGTCCAGTTTTTGTTACAGCTTGTTTTTGTTACATCTTAATTTAAGTCTGTTTTTAGACTTAACGCTAGATTTGAGCTCATCTTTAATCTTAAAACAAGATCGATTATCTTTTACGTTCTTGTTTTAAGGCGATGGGCTTAAATCTAGCATTAAGTCTAAAAGCTGACTTAAATTAAGGTGTACTAAAAACAATTTCTAATAAAAACTATAGTTTAAAACTATAATTTTTTCTGTGATATATTTTGTGAATGGATTTTTTAAAACGGTATAAAAAGTTTTCCACTGTCCGATTTTTTTTTGTGATTTATCTATAAGGTCAAGACTTATAAAACCTGAACGTGAGAATATCGTTTCGCGTTAGTATCATAGGAATATATAATATGTATATACACAGTTCAAAATATTACTTTTAAAGAGTTAAAAATATAGTCTGTAATTTTCGCGCGCAATGGACCTATACACCATACTTTTTTTTTCATCATCAAAAACCCGGTAGAATTTATACTTCTATACACCCCCAAATTCTATCCAATGCTAACCATCCTTTCTTTGTATGTATTACATTTGTGAGACTTTGTTGAATTTGAGCACATCAGATTTTGTAATTGAATTTTATTTAGGCCTAAGATAATGAATAGTATTGCCTAATTTTTGTTTCTTTTTTTAATCTTTCGTACCCTCGACTTTACTAAAATAATATGTATATTGTTTACACTAGACACTCCTTGCTCCATACTCATCGTACACATTTTTTTACGCATACTGTAATACGCGAGCGCCGGCGCACGCTCGTCTTCTCTACTATTATTACAATTCTCCTTCTGCACCATGACCTCGGTGGCAATCACGTATTAGAAAATTATTTTAATTTTAGAAAATTATTTCAATTTCAAAAGAATTATCTAGAAATTTTATCACATGTTCTAAAAATGTTTCGAATAATAAAAATAATAATAATAATCATCATCTTTTCTGCTGAGATCGATTTGATGACAGAAAGTTTCTCCAGGGCCCTTATGCTCGAGTTCATGCGAACATTTCCGGATACGAATACATGGTTCTGTCCTTTTCTAATTAAGTGATTAAGAGGGAGAGAGAGAGAAAGAGAGAGAGTCTGATCCATATATTCGCCTGCGGAAATTTTCACAAGTACTCGAGCATAACGGCCCAGTACAAGATATTCACGCTGTATTTTTTTTTTCTAAACTTTTGACCTACCATTTACTCAGTCTACCAAAACTTTGGTATGCACTCTGCAATTTGCACTCAGCGCACTTAATAATAATAATAATATATCAGTCCAGGGACTTCCTTTTTCGATAATTCAATAAATCTAATTCGCGACGTAGGTCTCCTTATATGTAACGATTATCAGCCAAAGCACTAGAGATTATCTTTGATTTCGATAGCGTGTATATCCTGTACTCGGTCTAGGATAATTTATATGGCCAATTCAATTCGAACAATAAATTTCGCATTCGAATAATAGATTTAAAATAAAGTCGAATAATCACTCACATTGGGCGTTTGGAATGTTCCTAATCGAAAGTTGACTTTGCTTAAAATAATAATAAGCTTTTTCTTCGTTGGATTCTTCCTAGTAGTCCATGCCTCCCTCTTCTTTGGATTAAAAGCAGTCTTGTATTCTTAATCGAAGAACGGAAAGACGTAATCGCAGATCGGTGAGGTCTAACCTTCAATCTTGTGCCGACGAAGTGAGGTCAAGGTCGTTGCTTTAGAAAAAGTCAGGATTTTTCGTTTCCAATCAATATTGGAAATTATTTTCTGTGGAGACTTTTTCGTGCAACGAAAATCATCCCCACATTCCTGGTTTATCATGGCTTCCCCGAGAATAATTGTTGTAATTAATGTGATTACCGTTATAATGACGACGGTACGAATGATACTGATTACGATACTGATGGTGATGATGAGTGGGACCAGGGAGGCCATGGTGATACCACCATTTTCATTGGGGTTGCTGCTGCAGTTGCACGTGCTGCATGTTGCCAAGGACATTCTTAATTGCAGAAGTCTTGAGCAACCTTTTTAGCATACCGCTGGAGCCCCGATGCTGGAGACTCTTGTGCGTGGTCAATGAATTTTTCGTGCGGTACCTGCGATTGCAGAATTCACACACGTAGAGTGTATCCGATTGCTCGTGCTTGTCCTGAAAATGACGTTTCAGCGAGTAGTAACAGGAGAAGGTACGTCGGCAGTAAGGACATTCCTGAGGCTCGTTTATGCCACCGGCCGTCGGAGGTGGCATCCGGTACACGGCAGAGGGAAGCGTCGTCGGAGCGGGATGCATCCCGTTGCCCGTACCTGCAAATCGGATATATTTAGTCACGAGAATCACGATGCAGAAGAACCTGATTTTTTTTTGTATCTATATTCTTCTATTTATTGCAATTTCTCTAAGCAAAATGTAAATAAGTCACAGACGTCACAATTTTCATTGGATTTACATTTTTCTTTTTTTTTTTTTTTTTTGCGAAAATAAAGCTCACTCGCAATTTATTAAACGATTCTTCATTTTAATTAACAAATACATGTTTCAGCCACATCTTAATCCATAAACATTATTCTTGAACCAAAATTGACTAATATTTGTTATACAGCAATTTTTAGTCAATACTTCTACTGCAAGAACGAAATTTATAGAGTAAATGCCAAAAATGTTTATTTAACATTGTAAATATTTGCAAAAATTTTATATTTGATCTATTTACAAATAATTATCAGGCTCTTCTGTTTAATTAGTAGACTGAAAGAACGTTCGTTGGTAAGAGTAGAAGGCATAGTAATAAATCGATATTTTAGTAAAATAGGAAAATATCTTCCCAGGGAATATCTGTATGCACTGCTTTCTTAATTATGAATTATCATAATCGACACGATATTGGGTATCGAAACGACCTCGATTTCCCTAAGACGGATTATTATAGTTTTGTTATGAATCAGATAAGCCATTAAATTGTTAGTATGCAAGTGAAGATCAAATAAGTGATTAATCATTTGACGTGCAAATTGTGTGAGTAAATCATTCCATAATTGCAATAGTTATTTAATAGACCGATGAAAGAAAAACATAACTCTTACAAATATTTTATATACGTGAAGGGTGGCACAGAAAATGTACTAAAGCAGAAAAAAATTTTTTTCCAAGTGAACAAAAAAGTTCCTCCACAAATCGCTTTTCTTTATATTACAAAAAATTATATTTTCCGTGCCACCTTTCATTTAATGGGTCGATTACCTAACTTTTTAACTTCCATTTCTCTTCGACCTTCGCATCAATTTTATCTATATATTCACGCGGATATCAACTTTGATGTTTTAAAATTGCATTTAAGTTTGAAGTCACAAATCAATTTTAACAATTTAGAATTATCATCGGCATGAAGATGAAATTGAAGTGGAATTTAACTTAAAATAGAGTGGAAGTAAATTTAATTAATCGACTCTCTGAAATAGCAAAAATAGAATAGAATTTTTTTTAAATATTATAAAAATATTTAAATTAAAAGATAATATTTTAATGTAATAGTCCTTTTGCATAAAATTAATTTTCCTTTATTCAAAATCAGTATCTATTACGTTTCAGATTGAGAGAAGCGAGCATGCTGGTTAATAGGCTTCAACTCTCATTATGAACTATTAAAAGTAATACATTTGTCTGACCAAATTGCGAAGCATACTTGTCAAACTTACTTAAGCAAACTATTTCGAGAGGAATAATTATTCATCGAAAATGTTTGTGTTTGCTTAGGAGAAATAAGTACAGATTTAATGCAAATTTAATTTCAACATTTCGATCGAATAATTATTTCAGCAAGAACTTTGATTAAGTAATTGTTAAGCCATCGATTGTGAAAAAGCCATAATTTCAAATGAAAAACAAGAAAAGAGAAGATAAATTAAACGATAATAGACATCGCAGAACTTTTATAAACGAGTATTAAAACATGCTCTCGTTTCATATTACATTCTCATTTTTTTTTCCTCGAAAGATGCTAATTTTATCCATAAATTCTATGAAAAATTAATATTATTCCCTAAAGATAAATCGAGGATAAATTCATCTAGGTGAAATGCTGGAAAGAAGTGATTCTGATACAATCGAGCATGCACACAACATCGAACATTAAAAGCAAACGAAAAATGCAAAAAAAGCAAATATAATTAAAAGGTAAACCCAAAAACATAGTTAAAAGGATTTAAGTTGGGAAATTGTCAAGCACAGTGCCGGACGTTAATTTCTATCGAAAAATAATATAAACAAATATCAAATTTCCTTTGAAATTGTGTGTTTTCAATCAATGAAAAGATTAACGTCCGTTGCAGTGCAAACCAGGCGAAAGGGATTGGGTTAGTGGGAACCTGAAGCATAGTAGTGCCCTAGCTGATAGAAAAACTATATTAACACTAAAAAGGTGCTTTGAGGCAAGTAAAAAATAGGTGTTTCGGTTAATATCCCCTTTGCTATCTTCCTGCAACGAATTATCTGGACCTCATCAATTTCCGGGCAGAAGAATTGAAAAAGAAATGTAAATTTATTGTTGAAAATTCAAACTGATTGTTCAAAATTCAAATTTTGTTTGAGTCTTCTTTTTTACGTGGACAAATAATCTTTAAAGAAGTATTAAGTTGAAAATAAACTTGATAAGAGATCGTTTTGCCCTTATCTGGCTTTAAGGACTGCTTTCACTTGCAAAATCGAAAGGTTGAAAGCAGTCTCAGATCCTTGTTTGCGACCCAGATAATTCGCTCTCGAGTCATGACCCGTTAAATCGTTGCCGTAACGCCGAAGGGAATAACGGGATTGAGGCTTCGAGACCGGAAGTAGCCGAGCGATGACCCCGAGAACCAGCAGGCACTGTGTCGAAGAGGAAGGAAGAGGAGGAAGGAAAAGAAACACCGAAGATAGAAAGATCAAGAATTATAGAGGGAGTAAGATTCCAAGGGTAAAAGGTGGAAGAAGTTATTTCGACCCTGATGCGCGGACCGGTTTGTGATGCATGCATTTCCCGTATAAAGAGAAGAAACAGATCATTGAGGTGAAGGAGAAAGAAAAAGGAGAAAACATCTCGTTATTATGCAGGAGTCGAGGTCGCTACGATGGGGCACCAAAAATCCGAATTAAAAAATTCATCAAACAATATTAACAACTCCATGTAAAGTTAAACTTGAAATTATATTAGAAATGAACAAGATTTCAAATTCCCAGAGTAGAAATGTCCGAGAGGGAAAGAAGGAATGGGAATAGATTGAGGCTCGATTTTTCCATCTCCTTGTAGAATTTACTTCCAGAGACCGATTCCGTATGAAAAACAACTGGTATTTAAGATGTAATTAATTGACGATTAAGAATTACGGGATGTGAAACCTCCCTCTTTAGTATGAACACTCGAGGGAGGTTTCACGTTCCTTGCGATTTTATTAGTTTCATATGAATTCAGTCCTGTGGAGATTAGAGATGGACGAAAAAAATTGGAGATAAAAGAACCGGGCCTGAGTAAGTGGTGTGTGGCGCCCTACCTTATCTAAACCTTCAAAAGAACTTAATGTCAATGTCTCCGGGTCTGCTCTTATGATAGGTATAGATATGGGTCATCAGGGAGTTTCGCGAGCAGTAGACCCGCTCGCAGATGACGCATCGGTACTCCTCCTGTCGTTCGGCGTGTTTGTCGGCCACGTGGCGTTTCAGGGAGGCTTTGCTGCAAAGCACCTTGCCACACAGCTGGCAGGTGAAGAGCTTCTTGGCCGACGGTGTGTTCAGCGAGTTCAACGTCAGCCCTGGCATGGAGGCGAGCACTGAAACACAACAATGCACCTCATGCAGCACCCCACACTTACCTACACCAACTTTGACACGTGTGGCCCTGCCCGATTGTCCACTCACTCACTCACACCCACTCACTCAATCACTCTCAGATTCACCCCACGTGATCATGTACCGTCAGGCATTCACAGGACTCGGGAGGTCTCACATGGACAATTCGACATTAGGGTAGTCCATATTATCAGGGGTGATTTCTTCAAGAGTTTCAACATTTTCTTTCTCATAGCATGATGTTATGTGAGATCAAGATTATGCGATTAATCTTGGAAATTTCATTGATATGATATATTTATTTAGCAATGCCACAAGAAACCAGGGGATGGAAAAATGAAAATCAAAGGCTTGATAATAAGGACCACCCTCTTGGAAATTTTTTGTTCTTCACAGTCTCCGTTCCTTATTCGCTCTTTTAGATTTTATATTTAGACAAGTCATCTTGTAAAGGTCTGACACTCTCGTGGAATCAAAATCAAGTTCATGCAAAGATGGAAAAGAAAGTCGGATTATAGAAAACTTACTTAATAATTATAATTGATTTTTTAAACATGTTTTTTTATTCTATACTGTTTTAAAAGAAATTTTATAATTTGATCTATACTTGTAATATATAATGGTATTCATTATTGAACTACTAAAATTTTTTTAATGAAAAAAGTGTATAGATTGTACGATGAATAGAAAATTTCAGCTTTTGTGCATGTAACCTGTCTCTAATTGCAAGTAACATAATACGAGGAATGAGATTTTGATTCGGAAGAGCGTCAAGATCCGAGCGATCAACTGCTGAAGTAAATCTTAATAAAAAGAAGCTCTCAGCGTGAGAAAAAAAGAAGCAGGAAGCGGAGGAAGACTCTGAAGAGCATCCGCAAGTGAAAGGAGACGCAAACCTCGCAAAAGCGCCAAGGCGAGGTAAGAATTTTCAATAGTGCTCGCGAGAATGGACGATTAATAAAAAGTTTTTTTAAAATATCAAGAAAAGGCAAGACGAAGATGAGTTTTCGTTCCATTGGGGAGTGTCGCGACGAATATTATGCGTTAATAAGGCGGTACGGCTCATTTAACTGGTCCGTCCTCGTTAATTAAAAGAAGAGGTGAAGGAGTTAGAAAATGTTGCCGCTCTTTATGTCTTCGCCTCTCGTTTTTCTCCGCCTCTTGCTTCCTTCTTATATATCTCCTCGGTGGCGAAGCGACGTGTCTGGCCATTAATTTTTCTTTGAAAATTGCTCTTTATCCAATTTCTTGAGTCGTGTCTCATTAAACTTCAAGCGGATGAAAAAACTGTGGCGGCACATTATGCGTGTATACTATGGAGGAAATGGAAAGGGGGTTGCGTAAGTGAATGATATGAAACACGGGAGAGCGTGGGTGAGGGTTGAACGTAAAGAAATTGCGGTATAAAGAAAAGGGAGATAAAATTAAGAAAAATAATTAAATTTTAAATAAAAATGCGTTGCCTATATGTGGGTATATCGTTAAGAACGTACGTTACTCTTGGGCGTAATCAGGCCTGATGTACAAAAGACGACGAAGGAAACACTGAGCATTCTGGAAAAAGACACTTAAGGCATGCAATTTCATGGAATGTTTTGTCGTCCCGCCGAATGGCACGACGCAAAGATTTGCGCTCTTTTCACTTGCGTTTATATCTCTAAATTCTATATATTCATCCTCAACATCGTCGAGTTTTTTTTTATGTCTTCTACCTGCTTTTTAAATAAGTCTTCATTTAGTCTGACGATGTTTGCTGAAGGAAATTGTTACTCAATTTCATTTTCAAGCGGACAAAGGCCTGAAAGATTTCACAACCAAACCCGAAACTTATTTTAATTACTGAAAAAATGTGCATTGAAATGTTGAATCGGATTTGGTTGGATTTTTAAATAGGGCAATGAAAGAGCGGACAAAACTGTTGACAAGAACGCAGAATGACACGAAACAATATGCAAGGATCTGATGACATTTAATCTAAACGTCAAATGAAATGTAAACTTGATTTTCAAACTTGATTCTCAACTTTAAACTTGTTCTTAAACTTTGGGTAATCCTACGTGCGTGACATAATCCTATTTTCACAAAGGCGTTCGTCAACTTCCTAAGTATATTTTCGACCATAGCTGTGTCACGCGATCGAATAAGTTTTTTTTCACTTTAGTGGACACAGTCTCTCAATTTGACAGGAAAAATGATTAGCTGTAACCTCACATTGTGAGTTTAATTTTATTATTAAATATTATGGTTAAAAAACGGAAACTTACTCTGAAATGAACTCTGGAACTAGGAAACTTTTTTTTTTTTCAATTCTTATTGTTAGGAATTTATGACTTATGTAACAGTAATGCGTCAGATCGACAATAAAATTAACTTACCTTCCAAATCAATCTGCGCTTTTGCGTCAAACAGATCTACTGATTACTTAAAATAAAATATTAGTATCGTTTATTAAATTGGGGTTGAATATTTCCTTTAAGCCATCGTAAAAGATTTAATTATTGCTGATGATAGTGAAATGACTTTTTCATCTGCATTCGAGGGCAGATGAATGGAGTCAATTCTCTGACTACAAAAATCTCGGACTAATAAAAATGATACGGCAATATCGTTATGGTCTACGTGAGGATGTGATAGGTTTCTAGAAATAAATGAAAGAAAGAACACAACGGAATTATTAAACCAAATAGTATACATTTCGTAGAATATAAAAGTGAAAATATATTAAAATGCATTTCTCATAGCTTAAGACGATTGTAATAATAATAATATTAATAATAATCATATAATAATAAAAATAATAGTCATCAATAAATATATAATATAACCAGAACACCTTGGCAGATAACAATATAATTAATAAGTAAGCAAGATAACGTAGCGATGTGCTGTGTGTTTTGAGTTTTGGTTATCGAACAATTATCGTTCACATAAACGCGAGCAGTTTAAATCGAAATATCCGCTTTTAAACAATCCGAAATTTGGAAAAAAATTCGAAAATTCTGCTTCGCAATCTTTTATACCGGTTTACGAAAAATTTGTTTTTCACGTCTGCTTTGTGTCCCTTCAGCATAGCGCAGTATTGACGCACAATTGCGTAAGAGCTATTTTATGCTAGTAAGCTATTGTAACGATTCTGTGCTGTAGTAATTTTTTTTTGTCATTTAATCTAATTCCTATTACATAGTCTATGGATTATATGTAAAGAAAAAAAAGCTGTAAGTGTATGTAGTGGCTATTGACCATTTTCTGTGGCGCGCTACGATATCATGGAAACGAGAAGCGAAGGGTTTTTATGATAATGCTTAAAAAAAAGAAATTTACGTAAACGAATATAAATAAAGAAATTTTTCTTTTTTCAATTAAGATAATCTTTCGGAGTCTCTCTCTCTCTCTCTATCTCTCTCTCTTTCTTTCTTTGCCTTCTTCGATCTGTTCTTTTTTTAAAAACTTTTTATCTTACTCCTTAGGTACTTTTAATTAACAGTTTGGTAACATCAGTCCAATAATAAAGATCAGTCCAATAGGTCGACTAATTAAACAACGAGACGAATCAGTCCAATTCAGTCCAATCGACGTGTTTATGCCGAGCTGTAGACGCGCGACGTCTATTGTTAAATTCGATTTTTTTTTTCGTCTCACGAAAATACGCGCAAATTCAAATTCAGTCTTTTAAAATTAAGAAATAACGGCCGCGTCGCCGTATCACAGAAGCCGATTGTGTATAATAACTCACTTTCGAGATCGACGAGCAAAATGTGAAACCGAGTCGACGAAAAACTTTCCAAAAGAACTTTTAGATTCGTCATTAAATTGTTATTGCAGTCGCAGAGAGTGTCGTGTAATTGTAGAGAAACACATACATAAGAGAGAACAGAAATCAAATATAAACTCTACTAACATAAAAATCATATTCTGCAATTAAATATTCCATTCGATTTATATTAATTTCATTAATAATTTATTATTCTCATAATATAGGCGCCGCCCAGCAACCGGGGTGGTGACAATTATTTTATTAATTCGCGTAATTAATTATTTGGCCATTTTTACAGTAGTCATCAAGTCAATTTCTTGGAAATAGTCTATATAGGTTTAAATATTATCAATATCAGTTCTTTCTTTGTCTTTGACTACTATAAAATTGTATCTCATTATATTCTCGTAATTTAAAGCTTCGTTCTTCATTTCCGTTCCGAACTTCCATCTAAGTTATATCCTCTTCTCATTTGTATATCGCGCTCCGACTCCCACTCGACATTCAAAATCATCTAAGGACAATAACCTATCATACTAAATTTCAATATTTTACAGATGTTGAACAAAAATTAAATGGGATTTTCTGATATAGTACAGGCAATTGTTAAAAATAATCCTCTCAGACAATCAGAGAAATGGTTATATTTACATTTTTCTTTTTCTTTTTTTTTTTTAAGAAAACTATTGGTGACATCCAATTACTTAGACAAATTTATCACATTCAGGCTTTTAATTTAGTAACGTATAAATAAATAATATATTCAAATTTGTTAAAACGATAAAGAATGATTATTTCTTTTAAATATCTTCCACTTTTTTGTCCTCGATCCAATTTAAATCAATAATGACTATAATAATTTATTATAATGACTATTTAAAACTTTGAAATTTTTCTTAAAAAAAGACAACAATATCGTCAAGAAGTGCGACGATATTGTCTTAATTTTAGAGACTTATAAAAATATAAATATTCTGAATGGGCAGTCTTTGATTTTATAATGGCTAATAAATATACAACGAAAAATCGAATTCGTCAATTATCCTAAATTCTTTGGAAATGGTAGAAAAAATTCTTTTCTATAAAATACTAAATTAAATTACGAATAATTTAAATTCAAAATTCTATATTACGGCCTTACAATTTAGAGATTTAGAACTAGTGCTGGACGCTTTTCAAATACCCAGAAATTGGTTAATCAACCAAAAAAATTGTATTCTAATCAAAAAATCTAAACAGATTAATTTTATTGTTTGCGCTACCGTAGTTCGTGTTGATTTTTCGATTAAAATTGTCAAGATAAAACGTCTTGCACTATTTATAACTTAATTTAGAATTCAACATCTCTCACTATTTACTCTAATTCCCTATTCACACCCAATAGTCCCTTTTTCAAATAAGATGACATCAATCAAGATCTTATCTCAAGATTTATCTCAATTCATCTTTTACTTGAAAATGACAAAATAAGTCTAAATGATAAGCAAAAGATGATAACCATTTCCCTAATGACGTTCTCGATCATAGCACAATATCCTCTAATTAAGTTTGGAGTATCGCGTAGGAGTCGAGACGATTAATTGAACATATTCTAAATTATTCTATCATAGCCTATCTATAAACGTGTGTCTGTATACGTGTGTGGATTTCATGTGGCGAATTATATCGGCATACTGTAAAATATAGTATATTTATATCATATATATGTAATTTTATGTCGTTCGCGGGCTGTTTGCGTCAGCGTTACTACGATTAGTTGATACGACGGGACCTAGCCTGCCTAATAAGTTCATTCTTCAGGGTCAGGCAAAACCTTCTTGATCTATTATTTTTTTCACTACTAATTCTATACATGTGTCTGCGTCCTTTATATACAGTCTCACGATGAGAAGGAGTAGAAATCGAAAAAATATTCGCAAAAATAATCAAATTGAGCACACATTTTGAAAACACAAAAAACCGATACAATTTGGAGAAATATGATTTTTACAAAGTTTAATCAACTCGATGAGAAAACAATGTGATAAAAAAAAAGACTTGATTATCAAGAAGGCTTTGTTTTTCACGTGGCTTATCAAAGTTCTACTAAAATATACGTATATTGTATGTAGTGGGCTATATGCATATGTAGCTATTATTATTTACTTAGTACATAGTAATCTGTCAGAGTCAATGGACCGTGGCTGTCAATTTTCATTTACAGCAAAACTGGCAAACTTTGCTCTTCGGGTGCGAAGTGCTTTTCGTGGCATAAAATCGGAAGAGGGTGAATGGAGCAATATAAGTGGCGTGGGTGGGAGGGTGGAAAAAGGGATGCCGGAAAAAATTGATATTGAGTATTGTTCAGACTTGGGAAAAGTGGAAAATGCTAAAAACGTAACGCTAACGATATTTAAAATATAACGAGTGCCGTTACATCAAGGTACTTTTGTAAAGCTATGTTTACGCCATTAAAAAAAAACGCCCCCTAATGCAAAGGTACCCCGTTAAAGTATTTTATCTGGAATGAATATATTAAGATAAAATATATTATTATTTAATTGCTTCTTCGATCGTGAGGTCTCACTAAGAGACAACTCAACTTCCACTTTGAAAAATTATTTGTGAAAATTTGAAGAATTGCGAAGAATTGTCTCTTTGGCGGATCCTGCACTTTTAAAAAATCTTTTTACTTTTTTAAGTCTGAAACGATGAAAAATCTCAAGTCTTGTAGTTCATTAGTGTTCGTACAGTCTTGTAATATTACATGTTTTTTTCATCCTAAAAGTTAGTTGGACGATGGCGTCTTTGACGCCTGGAAGTTTTTTTCTTCATTTCTCACCTTAATAGACCCTAACTAATTATAGTTCGCGATCAAAAGCCGCGTTTCCAACTTGGCTATTCGTAGCACCGCTTCGAATCAGTGTACGCACTATACGCTTAAC
>CAJFCP010000713.1:314624-444637 GCA_904066005.1 Synergus itoensis | reverse complement strand
AATAATAATAATAATAATAATAATAATAATAATAATAATAATAATAATAATATTAATAATAATAATAATAGTAAAAATAATCGCTCATTTAATAAAAAAAAAAAGAACGAGTCGAACCTAACGGGCAAGAGAAATTCCGTCTTTTCCTATTTCCTTCCACGGTTTCTAAGACGTACCTCGCGCATAGAAAATTTACGAGTCTTTGTTCTACGAGACGTTCTCGGGAAATGTCTTAGAATTAATAATAATCATTAATCACCAGAAAATTTCGCCTAATCGTAACAACGGATAAAATTCTTATAACAGGCGTATCGTAAGCTGGTCCAGCCTTTTTCACACTTTTTTCTGGTTTACAGATCGCTTTCGAAAAGTCTTCGGTCTTGCACATTTTTACCACACTTGGAAGCACTGTGTTTCTTCACGGAATTTTATAAAACTATCGCAAGACAATCGCTGCAGACGAGTCGGAATCGAAAAGATCGTTTATTATCGAGAACAAAATATTGCTAAAGTTTTTAATGTTTAAAATATTGTTAGGTTTCAATTTTTCTAAACGATAATTATAGAAAATAAAAGAAAAAATATGAATAAAATATTGCATACGTGGAGTGCATTTTTTCTAAAAAGGAGATCTAGAAACATAAATTTAGTGGCCTGAAAAAATATTTTCGAGAGGAAAATATGCTTTTATGTATGTTAGATAAATTAAAACAGATGTTCGAGTTATTTTCAAATCGTATGTAAGAAAAATTCCGTCTGATATTTTCTAGATCTTTTTTTCCACATCAAAAGATCTGGTTATTTCTGGACAAATGCAGTTTTTATCTTAGAGATGCGCATGTGAAAGTGTGTCTTATAATTCAGGCAAGATTTTTGCATGGCTTAATTTTTTATCAAAGTTCTGATTAATGAGAAATTTGTATACTTATCTGCAAATTAAAAAGAGCTACTAGTGAAATTTATATGAAAATACTGATACTCAAACGGTTTCTTTTCTCTGAATTGAAAAAAATAAATCATTTTTAAAATCTACTTTTCAATATCTAGCATTCAAAATTTTCCTGATCACTTTTCTCAATTTGTTAAATCACCCACGAGCCCAGAATGTTTGTCTGTATAAGTGACGATATTCTAGAAAGAAAAAAATATATATCTTTATAATTGACAAGAAAAATTGCTGATCTCCCTCAAGATAAAAAATAGGTTCAGACTATCAAAAAATATCCATTTTTTTCCATAAAAAGGAAACATATGATTTCAAAAAGGTTGAAAATCAGTCAATTATTTATAAAATAAAGCTTCTTTTCTATTTCCTATTTGACTTCTTTCTTATTTACAAGTATTCAATTGATTTAAAGCATCAATTTGGAATTGCACTCTAATAAAACAAAAAAATGTTTAAAAACTCGATATCTACATGTAAGGCAACTGTACACACTACCTAACTAATAGATCTAATTTTAAAATATATCTTTTAATCACATCCAAAAATCTGTTAAAAATACGACTTTAAAAAGGTTTTCAAACGATTTAAGAAAGATTTTAAAAAGATTAGCAATACTTTGAAAGCGAGTATTAAATTATAAATTATCACAAAGACACTGGTTGTTTAAACTTTTTTTTTTGTTTTTTTAAATGATTTTCGGATCCGACAAGTCTGCGACTGAAGACAGCCCTGCATCTCCTAACAGCTATTTAACGAACAAGCCTCTAAGCTCGATAATCATTCGCGATCCAACCCTGATAGGCAACGCAATTGACGAGATTCAAATTTATCTCAAATGTATCTCAAATGTATCTCGTCAATCGCGTTTTCACGGCAAACTCTATTTTTGCCTACGATGATAGATGCTCTTGTGATTGTTGAGGCTGTTTAGAGTTCTGAACACTTTGTGACAGAGTGCACAGACCGCGCTATTCAGAGGCTGAAAGTGTTGCTGCTCTTTGTGTCTCTTCAACGTCAACTTTGTCGACAAAGTCTTCCCACAAACGTCGCATGTGTAACACACACCGGGTGGCAAAAGACTGCCATGCAACGGATGGGAAAGACGCATCGCTAGGATCGCTGAAGGCGGACCTTGAGAGGCGCAAGAAAATAGTTAAGTAGGAAAGAATTTGAAAATTGTTAGACAAGATAGAAAAAAAATAGAAGAGAATAGATAAAACATAGAAGAGAATAGAAAAACATAGAAGAGAATAAAAAAACATAGAAGAGAATAAAAAAACATAGAAGAGAATAGAAAAACATGGAAGAGAATAGAAAAAAAATAGAAAAGAATAGAAATGAATAGAGAAGAATGGAAAAGAATGGAACAGAATAAGAGCGAAAGTGAGTAAGAATGATGGATAGAATCGACGGTACGCGAATCGTAAAAGTACAAAAAAAATAATAAATTGACATTGTTGTTAAAGCAAAGACCAACCAAGCACCGTTACATGTACGTTTCCCAATTAAATAAGATATGTTTGTTTCCGTTACGAACCAATATTGCGGCGGAGAGGAGACAACGGAGAGTTCCATGTGTGGATGGACCCCCAGCACAAATCCGTTCGTGAAGGTAGGTAGTAGTAGAGGTACACACAGAACAATGACGAACCAGAGCACGTATAGCCGAGCGAGACCGGGACCGGGAACAAACAAGAACAAAGATACGGCTGCCATTAATATTGTGGACACATTAGTACGATGCTGGTATTTTCTATAGACAGAGGGGGTGCTGTGAGGGTGTGGGCTGTGGAGGGTGGCATTTTTTCTACGGTACAAGAAGAGGGCTTATCTTCATTCTGAGACTAGGGCTAGTTTTTTTTTTTTCTATTCTTTTATACCAACTCTTCACTAACAGGTCAAAGAGTTGTGTCTTAATATGAGAGTAAGGCTCGGGGCTCTGGTTTGTCATTGATCATGGTAATGTGACTCGTCTTGCCGAAACTACTACGCGCTACCGATCATTAATTTTCATTCTTCAATTTTTAATTTTTCTTAATTTTTTTTTTTCAAATTTTTCCTACGTATAACAAGCTTCTGTTGTATTCTGAGACCTCGAGAGAAGCTAAAGGCGATGTCATTCAAGTTATTCGAGTTCCAATAACCTAAGGCATAACGCATCATTTCTACAATTAAAAATGATCCACTTGAGCTTGCAAATAAAACGAGCTAAAGGATAAGAATGTAATGAAAATGACGCCAAAGTGGATCATGATTAATAAATTTGAACAGTACACAGAACAAGAAATGGAAAAGAAAAAAGAAACTGAGAGTGTTTTGATTTACCGATTGGATCAAAATCTTCTTGATGATGTAGCGTTGATCTCTCCGGATTGAATGGATTTTAGAAAAGTTTGCAAGTTGGATTCCAGTGCGATTGGCTGATTAGTGCGTTATGCCTTACGAGTATGAATTGTCGATCCTGTTTTTGAAAATTCTTCATCTTTTACATATTCGTCATATTTTTAAATATTCTCCGTCTTTGTACATATTCTCCATCTTTTTAAATATTTTTGATCTTTCTCAATATTCTTTTTATATTTTTAAATATTCGTCTTTTTGAATATTCGCAATTTTTCAATAGTCTTGTTCTCTTTCGGAATATTCTTGTTTGTCCTTGAAATCCTCCTTTTCCGGAACTTGTATTTCCTTATCCCTGCCTCTCATTGTCAGCAATGCCCTCTCTCTCGTGCGGTTCAGAATACAACAGGTGTCGTTATACGTGGAACGCAGTGCAGGATCAGAATAGACGAAAACTTAATAGTCCAGTTGTCAATAACACTTCTGTCTGGACTAAAAGGGTTTAAAAGGCCGAGAAATGACCCTTGATTATGGATATCCAGAGTACTTCTTAAAGATTACAACATTCCTGATTACTCTTTTTTTCAAAACAATTTTTAAATACATATTGTTTTTGTTAAATCTTTCCTTTTTCGATAGATACAAAAGAGAGCCTAATAAAAAATTAAATTCTGCAATGAACATATATGAGATACAGAAAAATTGTATTTTGTGCATGTCAAGATTCAGGAAATAAAATTGGTAAAGGAGTCTTTCAAAATTTGTAATCATATCGAGGTCAAAAAAGTCCAAAATGAAGTTTTCAAAAAAGCACTCTGGATATTCATGATCAAGGGATATTCATGACTTTTCTCAACCTTTTAAATCCACGGTACCTTCTGGACCTTTCAGTGCACAAAGCAGTGTTATTGGCGACTGATCTGTAAAAAGGGGGACAATTCTAAATCAAATCTAAAAATCAAGCTTTTTGGTACATTTTATAACATACCATTCTCAATGCTTCCCCGGGCGTATGGAATAATCTAATCAGGAAATTTCATTTCCTTTACAAACTTGTATGGTTTTGACACAAATAGAGAAAAATGCAAAAAATGTGTTTAAATTCTAATTCAAGGATTTCTTTTAAAACCAAATTCATAATTTTAATGAAAATCTTGCTCTTTTATTTACGTTTCAGAAACCCTTCAATTAATAACTCAAATATTGTTTTTCAATATATAGTAGATTGTAATATATACAAATTTGAAATAAGAATCTAAAAAGGGGACAATCGGACATGATGGCCACAAAATCTCACAAAAGAATTATATCATTTGTTCAGGTTTCTCAGTTTTTGAATCTTTAGACTTTTGTCATTATTGACAATCGTTTGAATCATCATTTTTTTCATTTTCTGAGAAACCTGTTTGACTGATTTATTTTAATTTTCTATCTACAGATACTTACATAGTTTGTATCCTTTATAGGGTTGCCGCATTAAAGGTTGAAAATGAAGGTCATTGGGAGCTAAAGAATAGGACAAAAATAAAAAGCTTATTACCAAAAAGTAAGATAGTGTAAGGATATAAAAAAATGTGTTGTTAAAAATAAAATCCAATTACACACTTATTAATTAGTAAAATGAAGCAGTTTATTCTTCGCATTATTCAATCTTTAAATTATACGTAACTTTTCCAGAAAGAAAATAAATTTGTAAAATTTAGAAAGAAATTCAGTTTCTATTTTTATTATTAGAATTTATGTTGACATTTTAATATCAGATGAAATTGTAAATCTATTTTAGAAATGAACTGAATTTCTCATTTTAGCTTTTAAAAATAAAAAATCTATTAAAATTATTAACAATCTTTCGTTCAATCTAACAATAACAATACATTTTTTTTAAATAGATACAAATTTGTTAAGATTTGTGGCCAACATGTCAAATATCTCAAAGAGACCTTAAAATATTAACAATTCAGGACTGTTTTGCTGATGCAAAATCACTCTTCATTGATGATTTGTAAAAAATTTCTGAAAAAAAAAAATGTTTCTTATACCTACTTGTCCTTACAGTTGTAAAAAATTTGGCATCCTCTAAATTATATCTAAAATATCTTCGAAATAAGAATTTCTTTAACTTAAATAAGAGCAGAATATATTTTCAAATTTCTGAAACGAAAGCTTTTTATTGAATATATTATCTTATGTATAATATACACGCAAGAATATAAGACTCTAAACAGAAATGCAATTTTATTTAGTTTAGAGTCTGAAATATCTTGCTATTAAAATAAAAAATATTTTTGTTATACTTTAACGAAGTGTTTTTTAAACTTCAACGTGTCGTCTCAAACGAAAGTTTATGCGAAACTCACATCAAATATGCAAATGTTTTCATGTGGTGTAAAAAGCGTGCTTGATATATCAACAATGACTCACTTCACAAAACATTACGTATTTTATGCGCAAATTTGCGAAGTTAACAAAATATAAGACGAAAAAATTTAATAAATAATTAAAATTATTATGTTAAAATATTTCAGAATTGTCTCCTAGTAATGCTTTTAGATTCGGAATAACAAATAGACGCACAGGAAGGCTAAATTTATGGCGTAAAAAAGAAACGTTTATTCATAAATAATGAGGACAACGAGTGTGAATACATAATTTAAGTCAAAAAATGGAGAAGCGATACCCTGAACCTCTAAGAACGAAGATTAGTAAAATCGGGCGTTAATATAATTTATATTTTACGTCATAATTCGCACGAATTCTCAATATTCTGCGATCCCGATGATGTGTCTAGACACTCGACCTACTCTGAATATAAATAAAATTTCTAGAACAAGCCTAACAAATAGAAAAATCAAAATATGTATCACAATCGACAAATCTTAATTTAGTTTTGTTTTCGCAAAAATCACAGTGTCACAAAACTTTCCGTCTATGATAATCGAGTGGCTTAAGTTGAATAATTCATCTTTTTCATAAAAACATCCTCTATAAAGCCTCTACGCCTGGAAACAACGTATCGTGTTCCAGTAATAAAATATGAAAATTCAACCTACTGGTCGTTAACAAAATCGTAGAGGAATATCGCCATAAAATAAATTAAGCGAAACTAACAAAAGTCGAGACCTAGAAACTAATAGAAAAAGAATTGCCATAAACGCTTTTTTTTTTGAAAATGTATTTCAAATAGCACCATTCGAAAAATTCTAGTTTTCCTTCAACGTTAACGATACCTTATTTCTGATAAATATATAGAAAATCGAGAGACCATTTATTCAATTTAAAAAAATTGTCTTGTAACAATTATGTATGAAAAAACTAACCGATGTGGGAAACCTACAATGACGTACAATTCAATAACGTAAGATACAGAGTTTGTGAGCTACTATTATAGTTACATAATTTAATATACCTTAAATAATTGGATTAATGTACTTTTAAGTCTCAGTCGTTTGTACTGCTGCAATACTCGAGAGTAACATTATTAACCTTGAAATTCGCATTCGAACTTTGCTCCGGATTCTCGTATCTTTACAAACTATAAACACAATAACAATCAACGAACTATCTCCTGACATAGCAGCCTTTGCAGGCACTAATTTCGTCTCATTTTAAAACAATTCTTTTTAGCTACTTTATCGTCTGAAGATTTTTGTATTTACAGAAAGAAAGGTAATGTTTATGCTTAGTCGTTAAATAATTGAACTTTCATTTTAATCAGGACACTCTGTTTATGCACAGCGTTAATCTTATAAGCCATGCAACGTCTATGTACTTCATAGAGAAATTATATTACAGGTTATTTAAAAAAAAAAAGTATATTGAAACCAAAATCTGGAACATAGCCACTCTAGTAATATTTCCTTCTTAACAAGGAAATTTATAGTAAATTTAAAATTAAAATAATATACATAAAATTATGTAAAAATTGAGTATAAATATTAGTGTGTAACAAAGTTATTATAGAAAGTATTTAATTTACAAAGTAATTGTATAGTCGGATGACTTTATATAATTCGGTACTTTTTGGAAGATTTCTTTATTGCTCTAATTAAAATAGAGGTGGGGTTGTACGGAAAATTATAGTACTTTAGTAGCAGAAAATAAAAGAAAGCTGCTAAAAAAATAAACATAAACAAAACTCTAAAAATTAATCAAATCTTTAAATTACTATAATTGCACCACATTGGCTCACTTTTTACAGTAGTGTCTATTCATACCAAAAAATCCAAATAGTTCGTATGGAAATTTCGGTACGCGTAACCACGGCCTTTTTTTAATTTAATATTAATCATTCTGTGCCATGCATTTAGCATAAGTATAGATTTATATAGTTTTCTTCAAAAATGTTTAATCGCGAAAATTGAGAATCTTTTAATATGTTCTGAAAATACAGAATGAAAAACAAGTTGCATTTTTCACGTCGAACAAAAATTCCAAGTCTTCGAAGAACTCAAAAAACTAACATACAGTCCCCACTGAAAACTTATCTAAAATTAAAAAAAAAAAAAAAAAAAAAATTACAAAAATCCTAGAAGACGACTTTTCTGAATTTTTTCAAAAATAAATTAAGAGAGAAAATATTCTTTATTTGGAAAATCATGAAAGAAGAATTCGGAGTTACTATTAAAAATGCAAATGAAAATAAAAATAATTTCAAATGAAGAATAAAGACGCGAAAAGTCACTCTTCTTTAGTAATAAAGAAATCCTTAAAAATTTAACAAGTTACCAAAGAAATTTATCACCCACTTAGTCAAGATCCCAAAAATCTGTGGCCTTTACAATAATTATTTACATATCACGTTACTCAAGCCATTGGTTGCGATACCATGAACAATCAAGGTATTATTCCACTTGACCTTGAACAATGAACACGCTCTCTCACTTAACTCCCAACCTTAACTTCGGGAAAGTTCACTTTGGCACAACATTCTTCTTTAATTTACTTCGACTCGTAATTATTCAGTAATTGGAAAATCACGTAAAAAACATGATTGGAACCAAAATTATCAATTATTTCGGAACTCATCCATGAGGACTGCGGAACCGGCCTCATCCTAAGCGCGGATGTTGCTGGTGCTGAGAATAAGGTCGGTCCGACTGGTCCCGTTGTTGTTCTCTTTGTTGTCTCAGCTCCTCTTCTTCCCTTCGTTGTTGCTCGTTCTTGCTGTGTTGTCGATGATAGATGCTCTTATGGTTCCGGAGGCTGTTGAGGCTGGAGTAAACCCTCTTGCAGATGTTACAGATCGGTTCCTTGCTGGGCCTGGTGTGCACGTTCTGTATATGCCGCTTCAACCGCGTTAAGGAAGTCAGGTTTTTGTTGCAAGGCTCACATCGAAACTCATCGGTCGTGCTGCTGCCGGCCAACAGACCTGGCGGCAGAACCAGACACAGGGTTACTTTTTTTGTTCACGTCTCGAATCTTTAAGCATCTTCAAATTGACGCTTTTTTCACAATTTTTCAGAATTTTTCATATTATCTCATCATATTATCTCATCATATTAGTTCATCTTATTATCTCATCTCAATAATCATCTTATCTCAATCCCATCTCATTCAATAACACCTTTAAACCGTGTGCCTTAGTCACTTTGCCACCGTCACCCGACAAGCCGTGCCCGAATTTGTGCTTTCGATTTTTTTTTAAATTTCGCTTGGTTAAACCATACACCTCGCTTCTTTTTGACCACGCAGATGTTCCACTCTTTTCCTTCACAAAACTTTCTTCAGTCAATTTTTTCTCTTTATCAATTCATATTCAAAGTTTTACTACAAATAGTAATGCTATTTTAGTTATTACTGTGTGATATAGAGCCCGGATGGGCAATGATTGAAAGTGATATAAAAAAAAAGGAAATCATGGATAAAGAGAGAAAGAAAACTTTGAGAAAGATTTTAGAGGGTCAGAAGCATCTTTACAACGCAACGTATTAATTTACGGGCTTAGTTCATATATAGGAGCACAAGCAATCCAAGATTCCAGCGATCTTTTGAGAGCGATGACGTTAGTTTTCAGGTCAAAGGCACCAGATGGATCCATGTTGATGCATATTATTTACAGCAGGAGATAGTAGTGCAGACTTGTACGTATATGTAGATATATAAATATTTACAGGTGTGATGTGTTTCAATGGACTGATGCGATGAACAAGGCGGAGGTTCTGCGATCAGCAGAGACTTAAATGATTAGAAAGACCCTATCCAATGTCATACAAATCAAAGAATGCATTTTCTCAACTCTACAGTTTATTTTTTATTTTATGTTAATACAACAGCATACAAGTTTGAATCCAAAGAAAAAATCGCACTTGGACATGACTAGGTTACACCAATGAAAGTTAGCATTTTAATCAATCATAGAATTTTCATCAATCACAAGATTTTTAATCAATCACAGGATTTTTAATCAATCATAGGATTTTTAATCAAACTTAGGATTCCTACTCAAATTTAGGATTTGTAATCAAACATAGGGGTTTTGATAAAATATATGATTTTTAATGAAAACAGATCAGCAAATCTCAAGAGGAAGATGAACTTAGGATATTATTTCTGATGAATAAAAATTGAGATTCTTGGTTAATTCCTAACGTAAATGCATTTCAATAAATTATCTCACTAACTGCCTCCGAGAAACTGAGCAGATTGTTACAAAATTAATCTCACTTTTCTGTTAAAGCGTAAAAAAACACAGTCAGGTATACGATCATGAATTGTGCATGAAGGAATAGGAGTTACAATATGAGACAAAGAATTACTTGCTGCTAACTGTGGTAATCATTTTCAAAGTTTAAATTAATAAAATTGAAAAGGTAGAAAATTTAGTTTAATACGCGTAAAAAACGTTCGAGTGGTTGTAAATAATTTTCGACTGAATGCCTCTCGTTGCGCCCTCTCGACATTTAAAACTGCGCCCCATTGTGCTCAACGTGCTTAACGGCTCGGAATCCCATTTTAAATGAGTGCGGAAAATGATACTCGATTTTGCTTTTTCGTTAATCCAACTCCCGTTCAAACAATGAATACCCATTTGTTATGTGAGTCACATATCATTCGCACAATGTAGCTGATATTTATGTAATCCCACTGATTGAAAGCGATTTTACAAAGATTTTCTGATGTTACGATTTTATTTGTCCCATTTCCCCTCGAATATTCCTTTTTCAGGTAACAGTCATTAAAACTTGATTATATGATTGTATTCGAAAGCAGAAATGTAAATTTGAATTTCAACTGAAAGACAATTCTTTAATCTACTCCATTGTTTCTCATGCACAATGAATGCTCATTAATACAATTAACAAATTTAGCATTAGACTATACCCACATTAGAGTTCTAAGAAGTTCTTTTTTTTCTGCCGACATAATCTGCATTTAGTGAAATTTGCTTGTAATTCCAAAATTCATGAGAGTTGATCTAAACTTAAATTACTTTTTCGATAACTCGCTCTTTAAAATCTAATGAAATTTTTGTTTCATTTGAATTCAGCTTCAATTTAGATTGAACTCACAAGTAATCACTCTAAAGCATATAATCAATCAAAAACATTTGAAAAAATCTCGTAACATTCTCAATTTTCTGAATATTCCCCAATTTCAAATTCTTTTCAATGCAAATAGAATAAGTAGAACTCTAATCTAGTTTTATTTAAACTGCTCCCGAGTTCCCTTATCTCATATATCAATAAGTAATTTCCATCTGTCCTTCCATATCCTTCCGTTCTTTCTTGGCATGATACTGGCTTTTGTGGCTAACCAAGCTATTCCTGGACTTGTAACTTCTGCCACACTGATCACAAGACAATGCCTGAGGTACATAGAAATGCGTATCAGCCAGATGTCTCTGTAATGACCAGGCCCTTGAAAAATGCTTCTGGCAAAAGCTGCAGTAAGTTCCGCTCGTCGGTCGAGTTGAAATCTTCGAGTCTTGTTGTTCAATTGATCTTCGATTTAAATCCCGAAGTCTCTCCGTTGAATGGGAGTTGCCTCTTTGAAATTGAAGTTCAGAAAATTGCGATGAATCCTGGTTTGTCTCGTGACTTCGTTGTAACCTTTCCAAATCGTTCTCCAATAAACAAGATTCCAAATCCTCAACGCAGTCCATTTTTGGTGACATTGGTTCGGATTTGAGGACAATTTGCATCTGGTTGTTCATGTCGTCTAAGAGGTCAATTATTGGCAGCTCCTGATGATTATTTTGGTGACTTTGAGCCTCTATCTCGCCATTGGGTTGACTAGCTGGTGTACTTTGGTTTGAACTCGTTTGCTGACCTTCTTGCTGGTTCTCACAGGTGGTGGTTGTGGCGGACTGCCAACCCCCGTCCTCCTCGGCGACCTCCTGGTCTGCAACCAAAGAGGAGGGGGCTGAGTCCAACTGTGCTCGCAATTATACGCTGACGCGCAATACAAGCGCAATTTTATCCGCAGTTAGTAAGCCTAGAACATGCTTCATTGCTTCACATTCAGTCTTTCACTCTCGATTACAAGATAGCAAATTACATATACAATCACGTCGCCAATCTCAATATTCTTTATCTTCCCTATACTAGACTCTTGTGTTAACATTTCCCCTCAAGTTTCTACCAAGGACCAACTAAATTCCAGACCCTCGAAATTTTTTATATCGCCCCTCGATTACGGTGAATTCACGAGTTTTGAGACCGGTTTAAAAGACTTGAATTTAGACCCCTATTCACGGTTATTCTAATTCTTGACCCTGGAACTTTCATGCTGGGGTGATTTGAATCTTGGTATAATTGGGATGATTATCTTCAGATTTTTGAGAAGTTTTTTTTAATAAATCGATTATACATTTTCAAATTTTCAATTGAAAGAACTTGATTATTTACTTCCTTTTTAATTCCTAATAAGACCTTTAAACATTCCCTACACATGTTACAAAATTAATATTTACTCTCTAAATCTGAATGAGTGGAAAACTATCATGAAATGCTTACTAAAGCAATTGACAAATGACCACTCTATTTTAATTACATAGTAGTTTTCTACTAATTCATATTTAAAGAGTAATTAATCATTTAATTGACACGAGACGTGACACTTCCCCTCGTAATTCGATCAAGGGCCAGAAATATGATGATCGAGCTTTAGGTGGGAGGAGTCATGTCCCGGAACCGTAATTAAATATTAATAAATGATATTTTAACATGACTCGAACCAAAGCACGAAAACATCTAATCTAAAAAAAAAGTAATCCTCCTAAAACCCTTCCTAATGACTGATTTAAGCTTAGCTGTCATAAGCTTCAATCTCGGTAATTTAGTCCACCCAGTAGCCAAAATCCTATTGCAAATTAGGTATGCTTAAAAGAAAATTAGGAGCAGTTAGGACTGTAACTGACCACGGTATTCCCTTTAGATATGAAAGTAATCCCTGACCACAGGGTCGACAGAGGAAAGATTGTGGGAAGGTCGGGAGGGTAAAGAAGCTGGAAGTTGGAAGCGATGACAGGACATGGATGTACATAAAAGGCCTATAACACTCATAGGGATAGGATGTCAATATACAGGCCTGAGGCTTTATAGGAGCGATGGCAGTGGTTCTTTGCAGGATTTTACCCGGTCGGTTACCCTAGCAACGCACCCCGCTCTAAACCCTCGATGGTGTGCTATAAGAGGGAGGGATACCTAGGATGCATATTATTCTTAATAACCCCGCTCGCCCGTAGGGCTGTATTATGACTGATGTTGATTCTGAGCTTGGAACCTCGTGGCGATCGATAGGCCAACTCGCGAACAGGGAGAAAAATATGAGTGGCTTCCGGATTGGTTATCCAACTCTTAGGTTCCCAACGTTCTCAACTTTCCAATAGTATAGGTGATAGAACTCAAGAACTTCCAGGATCTTCAACCCCACCCCTCAAATTTTCCCAAGGATGTTAATAAAGCCCCTCTTCTAAGATGGAGATTAGATGATGCTCCCGGCAAAAGAGGGTATTTCTCTCTCTATAATTCCAACTGCCTCGAGCAGATATTCCAACTTTGAATTTGCTACCAGAAAAGATTTAAGATCAAAATAGGAGACATTTTTTTAGTAATTTAGAGAACTATTGAGGGGTTAACCGTTCTTGAAATCTGATCTACTTTTATTTGTGAATGCAAAAGAATTGAGAAGATCTTTGAAATCTAAAGTCGAGTGATAGACCCCAAGAACTATTATAATTAATCAATTATTGGAAAGTACACTTAAGGTAATATTACTTGTAAATGGTAACATATCGAACACTGAATTTCTACTTTATCAACTAAAGATTAGAAATCCTTGAAATTGTATATTGTGCCGAGATTTAAAATTAAAGATTAGATTGGATTTAATTGATAAGACTTTTAATTAAGAGACTGTGAATTGTGTCAACTAATGACAAGAACCCGAACCTAGGTCCATTGTCTTAGGTTCTGGATTATAATTGTGGTATGATTCACTTCATAAAAAGTGCGTGAAGTTATTTATTACACAGTCTCTCTGATTAAGCAAAGATGTTCAGATGGTTTAGGTAGCATGAAACACTAAATCATTCATTCTTTTATTTGCGAGTCGGACTATTACGCAATTTTCGAGGTCATCTCAAGTTCATCATCGATAATAGCGCACAGATGAAAACAAGTGCTAGACTTGCAAAAATTGACGACATTCTCAGACCGTATATAAAATCGGCTTTTAGATTCAAAAATTAAGTCGCTACAATAAAATTGTAATTGAAAAAATGGAAAATGAAATGTAATAATGAAATACAAATAAGTGATCTTTGCAACGATTAAACTGCCACCTTTGGATACAGCATCGAGATAATAGAACAAACAAGCCACCAGCTGTGAATACAAAAGACGAATGGAATTAAAAACTTTCAAGAAGCTTAATTTCTATTCGTTGTAACACACGACACCACGAATTTAAGATTAATTTTCAAGCTACCAAAGCGTCGATAAAATCCTCTGAATTCAAATTACGTCACCTTGAAACTCTATCAATCCCCACAGAGTTGACAACAAGTTCTCGAAAATTTGAAACTATATCTCCTCTCCTTATCTAATATTATCAATATTAGAAAAAGACCTTGTTGAGTTCTTTGTGTCGAGTGCATCTGATAAAATGTTTATCGGATAAAAGTCTTGATAAAAATCGAATATGCATTGGGCAATGTGCAATATTTGGCGAAGTTTTCTTTCTAATTTTGGCAGCAGATTGTCAAGGAACGATAAACGAAATCAGATATTCTATTCTATATCAGTAATTTATTAAACAATTTCAATTCCCTCAATCGTTCATTAAGTTTAAAAATGGAATAGAAAATCCTTGATTGCGGAAGATATGAAGAGAATAACTTCTTTCTGAGACCATCATGCACAATCCAGTTCTCTCAAATTGGAACCTTCAATCAAGTTAATTAGAAAGGAAGAAAAAAGGAAAATGGAAATCAGCATCTGTGCTGAAAGATAGGAGACTAATTCTATAAAATTGGTTTGTTTCTCTCTCTACTTTAAGCCATCTAGGAAGTATGAGCCCAATCAGGGTCAAGAGAAGTGAGGCCAATAAACTGTGATTCATATTCAAAAGAACAAGCGACAAAATCAAAAATTGTATTTTAGGATCTACAGAAATCCGACCAGCGGAAGCATCGTATAAAATATTTAAAAATCGGAAACGTATAATTGTGATGGTACCCAGAGTTTGGAGGATGCGTCGCGGAGTAAATATTTGCCCGAAGCCGTTGCATCAGGAGGCTGCAATGCGGCCTCAGAATCTCTGATATAGCACAGAAAAGTAGTTTGCTCAGTTCTGTACCGCTATTTTTACGCGGTTGGATTTTACAACAGGTTATATTCTTTGCGAGTGGCGTTTCGAGGAAAGAAAAAAAAATGAGACGCAAGACGAGAAAAGACAGAAGAAACAAGGAAAAAAATTCCAGTCTACTAGCGCAGCTCTTTTTGACAACAATTCCACCCCCTCTTCCTTTTTTATCAACAAAACAAAGCTAAGAATACGCTACGAAGAAAGACTTTCTTTCTGCCAGTTTTCCCTTGTCTCCCAACACCCAAATGTCTTCTTTTTTGTTCCGACAATATTTTAGATCAGATTTTATTGCTCTAGACTCGATAAATATTATATTCAAAAGTGTATTTTATTAAATTTCATTATTTTATGTAAACAAACGGGAAGGAAAAAAAGTATAAAAAAACTAACTTCAAGGTTGCGAAGTCTCTTATAAATTCCTCACCTGCTACAAATTCGCAAATGGTAATCAGATTCTTTATCTCTTTCTTGAATTCGGATTAAATTTGTAATTTTTATCAACGGAAAAATGTTACAGCAGAACTCTCAAGTAAAATGCAAAAGAATCTTGAACAACAATGTATATAAGTAAAAAGTGAGACTAGCTATCGAATTACTAATCAGGAAATGAATGTATCTTCAGAGTGAAGATAATAAAAGAAAAGATTGTACTTAATATTAATTAATACTATCAGTCTTTTCTGGGGCAAGAGATGAAAAAAAAGTAAGATTCCTAGAATGAAATTACACTATAAAAAAGATGACAAATGGATTCCTATACAATTTCCATCTTCTTCTTTGCCCTCTTTCCTTTTTTTCAATCTCATTCTATGTATATCAGCCGTTATTGTTTTTTGCGTAATGACATTATGCATTACGGAAGATAAAAAGAGAGAATACATATAATATTTATTGAGGAGAGAAAAACCCATTAGAGGAGGTCGAGTGTGTATTTCTGCCAGATAAAAAGAGTGTATCACGAATAGTCTTTCCTTGACGAATTACAGAAATTATCATAAACTTTTAAAATGTGTGAAAAAATTGTTTGTGTGCGAATTATGATCAGGGGATCGACCTGATCACTTTGATAAGAAATTTGCTATCTAGTAAGCCATAAAGCTGATAGTTTCGAATGATAATTTTTGAGGAAATGTCAATTTTTATACGAAAGAAGACAAATATTGCGACTTTTTTGTGTGTACTCAGCTTTATCAGTTTCGGCGATAGCAAAGAACTGCTTTTGCGAAATAAAACTGAGTCAGTAGCGAAACTAGATTGGGTGAAAGGAGGGTCCATCGATTCATTCTTAAAAATAGAAAAATTCCTTCTTCTCTCAGAAATAAAGTTCACCTAGTACAAATACTATAAAAAAAACATTTTTGAATTCCTTTTAATGTTTTAAGAGTTCTGATGAGAGATCACATGTGGTATTATAATTTACATTTGAAATGATGCCAACTTGGATGCAATTTACTTAAAACTCTTCTCGTGAATTTTTCTTGCCAATTTTAACAATGTCGAGATTGAATTGATTCATAAAATTCAATATGATGCTTCATTCAGAAATTATAATGGAAAAAAAAAATTCGCGCTCAAGTAGATAAAAGTTTATTTCAAAATATTACATTCTATTGAATAAATTTTATTCGGAGTTTTCGATGAAAGTATGAAGTAGATGATTAGATATGTGAATAGGAGAAAAAATTTAAAGGCGTTTTCGTAACTTCGATTCTCGGTGTAGGTCAAAGGGTAAAACGAACGATATACGAGCGAGTTTCGCCAGGCGACATACGATTTAATATGCCTAATAAGCAGTGCTATGCAGGAACGTAAGTGGCGTACCAAGGTCATCGTATTTTTAGTTAGGCCAATGTTTAGCTGGCCACGTCTGAAACGAAGAGATAGAAGGACCTTGAAATTCACGGATAACATCTGCAGTCTTATCAAACGGCCCCTCCGATAAATTTTTCAGTACTAACCTAGCGTAAACCAAACGTTCAAATATTAATCGAAAGACCGCACCTGAATTTACTTAAACTCTCGATTTTCAGACAAAGAAGCAATTTTTTTCTAAGCCTCCTCATCAACATGGAACTCTTTTTCAAGACCTTTTTTCTTAAATATTCATAAAACTTTAATTGCCCAAACTTTAGAAAATATTTAAATTCTTATCATTGCTCATATTGCAAAATAGACGACTAGAACAAAGTGTAAATATTTACCTGAAATTATTACATAATCATTCCGAAAAATTTGAAAAGTTATTCGTGATACATTATTCAAGACTCAGATAGTCCTAATTATGCAGCATACTCGTAAAAATTTAATTAAAACTTATCGCGAAAATACTTCTGAAAATGTTTGTGCTAATTTATAGAGTTATACTTCAGTTAAATTCTAATCAATCAAAAGTTTGGAGCAGCTTTACTTATCTTAAAAATCTTCATGATCTAATTTCAACTGAATTATTCGACATTTAATCAAATAAATTTCTTGATGCAATTTGTACTTTTGAATAGAAAAGCTACAAAATGTTATCTTTGACTTCAGTTTTATTAATATAATCCACTAATGCCACAAACAAAAGGTTATCCAGTTGATACCCCGAGTTTTAAAAACACTTTTTGCTTCAACAGAATAAAAAATTAATTTTAATTTGTTGTTAAGAAGTTCCATCTAATCAATAAATCTCTTACACTCAAAGAAATGTCGTCAAAATTTTAGTTAAATATGTCTTTACTAAATTTTCTGGTTAAAGTTAAAGTAATCAGAATTATGGTTATTTTAATCATCGTTTTTTAATTCATTATTAAAAACCTTGACTGAAAATCCTAATTAAAAATAACGATAAAAATTCTTATCTGTGCGAAATTTTATGAGCTCCAGACAAGTCTATCTTAAGAATTAGGAATTCAAATAAACTTGATAAAGTGTGTGTCTTTCGCATGAACCTTATTACTTTTTACACTTAGATATAAATATGATAAGCTGATATCAGAATAAACGAAACTTAAAAAAAAAAAAAAAACAGACACCTGGGTCATAAAACTATGCAATTGTTAAACAATTTTAAAGACTCGAAGGTAAAAACTAAAGGTAAAATAAATAGAAAGATCGTATGTTCAAACAAAAGAAAAACCGAAACTTAGAGGTTTCTTATCGCGAAGTGCGACACTATTGGATTTGAAGGAAAGATCATGTTCCGGTTGTCATCAATGGTGTCTTTTTTTAATCCACGATAATGCAATATTATTGTTATACAGATCGAATAACAATAAACCAATAAAGGTGATAAGTAGAAACTCCACCACATCCTTTTTACACGCGAAACAAATACGTTTCACAATACAATAAGTTTTTGCAATTACTGTTACAAGTAAATCGTTATTTTAAATCATAAATTCCTAACTGTTTACTATCATGATTATGGAGGATTTAGTCGTTTTTACTTCATAAAAATAATAAATATAGAAAAGGTGATTGGTGAAAATGTACCGAATATAAAATGCACGTATGAGCAATGTCGGCGGGACTTTTTTTTTGCAAGGCCGACGAATTGACGGGACGACGACAACACTAACAAAAACTTATGCGACAAATTGGACAGTACGAGCACGGCAAAGGTTAATTAGTAGTATATATACTAACAAAAAATTCATTGATCAATGCATTGTATTTTGTGAGTAACTTTCATCGTCAATTTCGCGACGTGAGACTCAATAGAAAATAGAATGTAAAGTAAAATAAAAAAAGGATAATAAATCAAAAAATCATGGACTATTAGCTTACTGCTAGCCACTGCAGCGTCTGATCTACGAGTTTCTTTATTGTAAATTATTATATTATATTATATATGATATATGACGTCTGCAGTGGACTTTTGTACAGTGATTTCAAACTGTCATTTCTCTCTTTCTTGTTCTTCGCCAATTAGAGTGGGTCTATGGTCTCGTGGGCAGGGATTTCACATGTTTCTAAACTTTAATTCGATTTTCTAAGAATATTGAAAATTTTGATATATTTTAAAAACAGCCCTTTGCCCCCGAGCCTTAAATTTCCACGAATGATTTCATGAAATGCGAGCGATTCGTAATGGTATCTAATCTTAAAGTAAAGAATGATGATTTTGATGATTTGGTAATGCATGCCAATTAGAAGAAATTTAATCTTCCAAGCAGAGAGAAAGAGTATGATTTTTCACCGCAACCAATAAAACTTTGAATTTTGATCATTTGTGATTTTGTTAGTTTGATATAACTGCACAAGTCATAGTGGTGTTTTCTCATCGGACCGCAACATTGCAGAGGAATTAAATTCGTCTAGAATATTTCGGTTACCAATTGAAAATTAACAAAAGTAGCCACCGAAATCAAGAAGAATTGAGAATCAGACTAATTGACACGGATGTACTATTATGAATCAGAAAAATTGAAAAAATTCGATGATTCTGATATTCTTGTGATTTCAGGGAATATAATATAGTCTAAATGGAATTTTTCTTACCTTGCGAAGTGCCTGCCAAGTCCGGTGTCTGCAACCCGTGACCCAAACCTGGAAATTTCACTATTGTCAAAAGTAGAAAAAAGTTTTCTTCTTTAAAGGCTCAAAGGGCCTGTACGCAATTTCGCAATTCTCTAGAAGCGAAACAAACATTGTGTGTGCATGCAAAAATAAAGCTTTGATTCAAGAAGCACATACACAAATAATAATAATAATGAAGCGGACACACATTTTGACTGAATGTAATTTGCAGTACTTTTTCCCATTTAAAATCTAAAGGATAAAAAAATAAGTATTTTGCAAATTACACCCTTTCACGATGCAGCAAAACAAAATCATACGTAAGCAGGCCTCACAAAAATTCACGGAAAAGGAAATGTTCTCGAATCATTGCACTGAGTTTCAGACGTCTTTTCTGACGAATTTTTTTGTTTACATTTTAGAATAAACAAAAAAAAAAAAGCAAAATTTTATAAATTAAAATTAAAACACCAGTTAAGACTGAAAACCTGCCACAAGAAACAATTTTTTTAACAAAACAAAGATTCTACACAATTTCAAATCAAAGGATTTTAAAATCAGAATTATGCAAAATAAATTAGAGTTTTTAATCTTTGAATTATAAGAACTTGTAATTCCTTGTCTAATTTCAGGAACCTCAATAAATTTCATAAAATTCCTTTAAATTTCGTAAAATCTTTTAAAATTACTCAAAATCCTATGAAATCACATTAAATTCCTGAAAATCCAATGAAATTTCGTTGAATTCTTCAAATCTTTAATGGAATTTCATGGGATTTTCAATAATTTTAAAGAATTTGATGTCACGAGAAAAAAGATTCCTTATGTCGAGACGAATCGATTGACCTATAAGATTAATGCATTTCATTAAAAAATAAAAAAGTTATGGTTAATTGTATTTTCAAAAATTAATTTTTCAACACGAATCAGGTGACCTAATATTAATACATTTGATTAACTAATTAATGCTTCCTCTATGAGGAAGCAAATCATATTTGCTTCCAGGAAGTAAAGTGCTCATTGAATGAGCACAAAAGTTGATACAACTTCCCAGTTAGTTTTTTACTAATTCAAATTGAGAGAGCAATTCTCGAATCTTGATTCAAGAGCATTCTTTTTTCTATGTTCAGGATGGAATAAAATAGGGAAAACATAAGTGATAAAACACGAATTGAAATGAAAAACTACAAATTTACGAAATTGTTCTATGCGTACAGGCCAAATTGAAAGTTCCCAGTTGGAACTCACCTGACAATGGTGAATGGTCTGTGGTGAGCGCCGCCATACTAAAATTGAAGCTTCCTGGCGTCGAAGTGAAAAGTTTACTTTCTGGCAAAAAATTTGACGTAGGTGGGTGTTCGGGTTCAGGTTCATGCTCATTACTACTCGCCGATGCAGGTGGTCGATCCGATGCTGCCGCTCCAGAATCTGAAGAATCTTCATTATGGGCACCTGTGCCGCCGTTGCCTCCAGTCAATTCCAGGGGCTCGCACTTTATCGAATCTTCTATTGGACTGGTATCCTCGTGAACGCCATTTCCCTCAATTTTATTCGACAGATGATTTTTCACCATTGAAAAATCCGTCGGCGTCGCATCATTGTTATTGAGAGGTGGCGATATTACCCTGGGTCTTTTTACACTCTCATCGTGTAGGTCGGGGGTGTGCCTTTCGTTCCTGCGAATCTGCGCCCTGCGCAACAACTGTTGTACTGTCGTAGGTGTCGGGGTTACAGGAGTTGGTGGTGAACCTCCTCGAGCGAAACCCTCATAATTCGGCTTTTCAAGTGGAGGTATGTGATTGCCACCGGCAGCCAGCGCACGAACATGCGAAAGCTGAATATAATCAAACAAAAAGACAGTTTTACTCTTGATCAGGTTCGAAGAGTTCAAGCTTTTTTAGAAATCATCTATAAATCCCACAATTAGAAATATATTTATTTTTCTCAAGTAAATTCTGATTTAGATATTCAAAGTTTATGTATGTACATACATACATATATAACTTATAGCGTCATAAATTGATGTTAAGAAAGGAATCGAATCATCGAAAATCGAATTCAACTGCAAGAAATATTTACCCAGTTTCTCTGTTTAAAAATAAATGATAAAAACTAATTATGGAAAACGTCAATCTATTATCTGGTCCAAACTTATAAATAATTGAAAGCGACCAAATAATGAAGAGCTTTATAATTACTTGAAATATCTGATGACCCAATTGGTGTTGTAATAATGTGTATGATATAAAAATACTTGAATTATATTTAAGGGACTCGAAATTACATAAATTGAAGCGAAAAGTAGATAAGTGAATATTTCAACTGCGTAATCTAAATTGATCTAAATTTATGTAAAATAACTTTTTAATTTTAAGGTGTAAAATATTTGCGACGTGCATTATCTTTATTTGCATGACCTATGACAATCGTGAGGAGGATCAAGATAGAACAAAATTGTAAAGATAAGAAAAAATAATTTAGTAAATCGGCCGATAACACTTAAGCTTGATAATTTATTGATTTATTAAAAAAACAATGTTTAAAATCACAATAAAGATATTTAATTTTAAGATTATTGATCCGTTAAAATAAAACATACTCTTTGGAATGCTGAATGCTAAGTATTGCTGAACGATATGGAATTTAAAAATAATAATCTAAAATAATAATGTCTCGTTTGTAATTAGGGTAAGTGAGTTGGGTAAGAAATATTCGAGGTTTTGCTGAGTATTGAAGAAGTACATATTTCGTAAGTTAACATGACGTCATCCAACAAGAAAAAATTAAAACACAGTTTGTATTTCCATAAGTGAAATTGCATAGTTTTAAAACGAATTTAAATTTATATATTATTTCCTCGAGGTCGTTCTGCTTAATAATTGTGCATGAGAGTAATTTGAAACTGGTTTGATGCACCAGCAAGATATTTTTCTGTAAAAAAGAAAGCCTTGCACTTTTGACGACCTAAAAAATTTACCTGAAGATGAAAGTATTTATTTTAAGGAAAACGAGTTTGAAACAGCTTTCAGTCATTTTTGCAAACCTCATGTTTTAAAACAATACCAAGAAGCTTGTTTTTTTCTTTTTTTTTTCTTGAAATTGAATTGTAGATTAGTAATAACGAGGAAAAATAAGAAAGATTTGTCTATTATTAGATTTGCGCTCTACACTCTTACGAGGAAAACAGACGTATCTATTTGAGAAACAACGCTTTAATAAAAAGTAATACACTATTCAAAATTTCTGTAATTTTGCCTTTCATATATTGCAATTTTGTATTACGTTTTATTCTAAAACTGTGATAAAATCCAAAAACATTGAAAGAGTGTAGAGAAAGGCTACAAAGTAGAAAATGTATAAAAATATAAAGAAAATCATAATTTCTAGATAATGCAGAGTAATTTGTGAAAAAATTTGATGCATACATTCGTCCTTACCTCATCCCTGTCACTTTGATCGGCCTGTTGCGTAAGTCCTGACACCCTGAGAACTTCGGCAGTTTTAAGAAAGCTACTAAGAGAGCGTTGATGAACATTTACTTCCCCATGGTAGATAAATTCCACCAATGCATGCAAATCGCTAAATGCAACATCTTGAAGTACTATCACCGGGTGTTTACACGGTGTGCTCTGTAACAGAAAGATAAAAGCTCTCAAGACATTGGAATCAGGACACTATATAAATCACAATTGACAGCTAAAAGAAAACTTCCTGCTTTCATTATTAAAAGAATGAGAACATTCATTACTTATTTTATCATGTAATTTTTATTTCATTATTTAATTTAACTTGAAAAAAAATGATTGAAAACATTTATTAAATACTGAATTGCTTTTACTGAGATATTAAAAATCATGTGGAATATTTCAACAATTTTTATTCTTCTAATTGAATAAAATAATTGTTTACATGGTAAATCAATATTGATCATTCAAAATAGCTGACGCGTGCTACCAAGTGTGCTGTAGACCTCAACAAGTGTAATAAGTAATTCAAATGAGTCAACTTCAAGCTAAAATATTTGTTGGTCTAATAACTCTATAGTCTTAATGTTCTTAAATATCAGCAATCAAATATGTTTTAACCGTTTTAGGCTTTAGGCTTGTTTTATGCTTTTATTGAAATGTATACAAACTTGTAAGTTTATAAACATGTCTTGATGAATGCAAATATAAATGGAAATACTTTATCTTTTTTAACACCAAGGTAATAGTGAATTATTCATATTTAACTTGTAATGAAGGTAAGATAAGTGTACAGAAAAATACTGTGATCTTAAGAATATGATCCTCTCTCTTAATCTGCTTTTTGTGTACTCAGAAAAACATTTATTTTAAATCCAAACAAAGTTATTTTGAATTATTTTAATTTAAAGAAATAGTTTGTTTAATTCAAAAAGAATTTATTTGAATCAAAAAAGTGTTTTTTTGACCCGTATATCAATACTACAACTTCTTTGATTCAAAGAAACTGTTTTTTGGGTGTGGGAGTAGAAGCAAGTAAAATTTGATAATCACAGAATAAACACGGTGTGAATCTGAGGCTAATTTTAGCATCACCTGCTGTCAATTGTTTTTACAGTTTTGCGTCAAAAAAAATGATCGATAGTTTCAGATAGTTTCGTTCCCGAAGTTCGAGCGAGATGGTAACCCCGGTAACCCCAATTTCAAAATCAGAAATATATTCAAGTAAAAATAAAAATGTTGCAACCATTTGTCGTGACTTTAAAAATAGTTGTGTACGGGGAAAATCCTTTTCCAACCGAGAGTTTAAAATCAGGACGATTTATAACATAGGAACATATATTGAGATGAACTGTGACAGTAAATTAGAAATTAAAATTAATTCAAATAATGGGAATTCAAGGTCAAATTTAAAAAAGGAAGTGCAGCAATCCGATATCATTCAGGTGATTTAAATACGCACCTTAAGTAGTTCTCGAAAGTATGGACTGCAGGCAGAGAGAACAACACGATGTGCTTTGAGACTCTTCCCATCGCAGGCCAATGTGACGTCCACGAAATCCTCGTCATCTCGCAGGTTTTCAAATGCCGAAGTAATGCTGCTCTGGTAGTTGTTCCAACGCAGACAGAAATGTTGCGTATCTACCATCGTTATATCTATTCACCTGAAAACATAAACAAAATAATGTATGCATGATTCTTGCATATTTTATTCAGAAAGAAAGTTATTTTTATCAAATAAAATACCGAGGAAAACATAGATCAATTTTTCTAGGCGTGCGATAAATCCTGATAAGATGTTGCAAAGACCGATAAATTGAGATAAAACTTATTGGAAAATTTAACACTTTCATAAACTTGTAGGATATGCGTCAATTGTAGTCTCAAATAAAGTTATTTTTAGCGTTTCCTTTATCATCCGCTTATTTTTTAGAGTAGACAAACCAAAGCGGAGGGTTATAGTAAATTAAAAATTAAACTTGACACTGTGAAAGTGTAATGTTTTCTTGTAACGTCTACTATTATTATTTAATAAAAGAATATGAATTCTATGGAATATTGGAAAAATTTGCAAAGAATAGAAAAACTAAACTAGTAACTTTACATTAGAATGTCATTAGCGAAACTTTTTTTCTCAGATATCTTGTGAACTTTGGCCCCGCCAATAATCAACGCGTTTTGCTTAGTCGTAAATTTAATTCACAGCCAGATAATTTCGTGCTCGGACCAAACTAGAAGGCAATTATTACAACGTTGAAAATTTCGTTGCGTTGATTCTATAGAAAGCTTGTGCTAAAATCTGCACTCGGCTGCGTTTTTTCTCTCAATCTACAAAAAAATTAGGTCGCCACTCTGGAGCCACGCCAGAACGCACGATTAAATAATTCTCAGTTGCTTATAAAAGTGCAAGCGTTAAAGTATGCTGATAGTGCTATCTTGGTAAAAAGATAAAAAAAAAACATTCTTAAAACAAATTTACAGACAAGTATAACTCTCTTAAATTTAAGTGTCCTGATATTTGCACTGAAATTTTGGCGTAAAATTCAACATTCGCTATTTTCGTTATCAACGACACTGATCATACAAAACCATTTAAAATAATTAAAAACAATTATTTTTGATAGAGTTTCCTCAATAAAACTATCTTTAAATGACCTTTAAAATATGTACGTTAGAATTATATACATACTTAATATCTAAGATACAATCTCTCCGTTACAAATAGAATAATAAATATTCACTATTGGTTTAAAGAAACGTTGTTGTGGATTTGAAGAATATGAAATGAAAATAGAAATAACAAGTAGTTTGTACACAAAGTTTAGCAAGTTAGATTTAATAGAGAGTGACTTTTTTTTTCTAACAGCTTTATCTTGTCTGGTGGGCTATGATGGCGAACTGAATTAAATCAAAACTATAGCTTATTCACGAAGAGATAGGTCAAGATTAAATTTCTTCAAATCTCGTCGGACGTTTGTGTTAGTTGCCTGAGATTATTGGTTGATTTCATCAAGGCATGTCTCTAGCGTAAACAGAAACTCTAATTTACGATTAATCAGATTAGAAAGGTGACTCATTTCAAGAAATGTACTAGTCTTAATTTTATTACTAAAATAAAATATTATTAAGGTTAAATGATGTTAAATATTTGTATTATACTGAAATATATTTATTTTACAATATCTATCTTTCTAATTTGAATAGAATTGAATAAAACTTGTAAAATTCCATGAACAATGAATTATTTACAAGGAATCATAGAATCCGAAGAACAGTACACTCGAGTCTCCCAAATCTCAACTTCCCAAATCTCAAGTTCTCCCAAATCTCAAGTCAAGTTTCTCTCAAATGTCAAGTCCGTCTTTCCGAAGAATCACCTGATAACCACTGCGCAGGCGTGCACGCATGCGCAGTGGGGCTGTTTGTGAAATTTGAGGACTTGACATTTGGGAGAACGTCTGGCCAAAATTTCTTGACATTTGGGAGACTCGAGTGTAAATCAGTGATTATAAAATATCGAACAATATAACAAATAATCTAAAAGTCAAAAAAACGTTTTAGGGAAAGTTTTAAGAATGGCAAAAAAAGACTGTAATGTATTTTCGTGGAATATGAGTCGTATATTCATTTGACAGAGGGCATAATCCCAGGCTTTGTGACTAATAAACTGGTCATAAAAACGAGAGTTTGGGGTCCACAGACGAATGACCTTCCATTGAATATCAGTAAAAGCACGTTCCTAAATTACAAAAATCTACTCTTTCAATTACTAAAAAAAAGCGTTTAATTTTTTTAGATAGATTCTTTCTAAAACTAACAAACTGGATAAAAAAAACGATACCTCTAAAATCTTAATATCAACTTTCGTCTGACATCGAAGACACTTTCACAACACGTTTTA
This sequence comes from Synergus itoensis, assembly GCA_904066005.1. Lineage (NCBI taxonomy): Eukaryota > Metazoa > Arthropoda > Insecta > Hymenoptera > Cynipidae > Synergus > Synergus itoensis. The sequence goes on along the minus strand of CAJFCP010000713.1, from coordinate 417,678 downwards.
AAGTCGTTGAGAGAACTACTACTAGAAAAATCTCATTACATCCCCCACACTTGTATTATCTCTCATACGTCAAACATGAGCCAGTGATTGACACAATGAAGTGAACTGTCCTAACTACACTCTTTTTATCTCTCTTAAAAAATGCGCACTTTGCTAGTTTTCTTTTTTATTTGTAGTCACACTTTATCATTTCAAGATGAAAAATCGGTTGGAATTGCAATGGGCATGCACAGCATTTCAGTTTCGCAATTCTATAGCAAATGGCTCGGAAGATCAAGGGAAAAATGTGTACACGTGAGAATTTATTTGAAATTCGAATGTGGAACTGAGAAGACATAGAAGCGATGATATCACGATTCTACGCAATCGCGCCGCGTGGAGAAACAGAAACTGAAACTGAGAGCTTCTCCCGATTCTTTCACGCGTCGATCGTCGCCCTGCCGAGTCGTCACGTGAACTAGCCCCCAAAATCTCGAGACAGTGCGAGCCTGTCGCAAACGATCGTGATTCGTCAACGGCTTGGAACGGATTAATCCTATCGGCGCGACGCCGGGTGTAGATTATCAATAGAGTGAAAATTGAGCATGTAAACTGTGCGTGGCACGCGAGGGTCGTCATGCCGGCGAACTACCCCCAAAACACATGACTAGCGAAAGTGAGGCGGGAAACGAAGCCAGAGAAGATAGGAGGGAGTAGACGTGCGCGAAAGGTACGAAACAAACGAGAATTATCGAACGAGTGTGCTGATTTTTTTTTGGAAGCCTCGGTGTTCTAGCATTGCCGAAATAAAACAGCATGTTCTGCAGTAATTTACAGTAATTACAAAATAAACATTAGAATCGTCCAAAAATAGTATTTTTATGATTTTTCAAGCCTCGTGACAATTTTTATTTTGAATATATTATTTATTTTGATACTATTTATTAAAACATCTAAAGTGGTGACAATAAAAAAATTTCAGACACTTTTTCATAATGCTATGACAAAAAGGCTCTAAAGATAAGAAATAAGGAGTCTGCACGGAGAAAAATGGATATTAAACCGTAATATCAAGATATTATATCTAAATATCTAGATAGTCGTCCCATAGTTGAATAGCTAGATATTACGGTTTAATATTCAGTTTTCTCTGTGTGATACTTCGGAGGGGGGGTCCGGACCCTCAGGATCCCCCCTGGATTCGTCCCTGAGAAAAGACGAATACGTAAAATTGAGAAGAAACCATATGACGTCATCGACACCGGTGCGTCACCCGGTGAAGGGTTGTCATAAATTAAGTTTGTTATTCCTTTAAAAAATATTGATAGACTTGACCGCAAATTACAGTGTGCATTTATTAAGATGAATTATTTATAAGAGTTCAAAAACTAGATTCTAACATTCCACTTCACATTCTTATACATTAAGTTAGTGAAATTAAACCTCCGAACATAAAAAAATAAGGAATTTAAATAGCAATATCAAACTACATTTTATTCTGTTCTGCCATTTAAGAATCGAATCGAATTTTATTAATCTAATCGAAATAATCTCTAATCTAAGATCTGACCATTCTAATTTATCTAATTATTTATACGCTCTATTTTCAATTCTCATAATTAATTGATTGAAAAATTTAACTAGAGTCTTTTGTAAAAAAGAACTAATTTATTAAAAGAACTTTGATTTATTAAAAATGTAAGTATGGAGCGTGATTTAATTTGAAATTGAGCACAAAGGGGATAAAGTCGGTCGTGGTAAGACGACAGTAGATGTACTCTTCACGCGCGCGCCCTCCTTAGTCTTACTACACTCGATTCAGATTTACCTTGCGGCACCTGCCAGATCCACTCACGTGCGTGCACGTCACCCCTCGGGTTAAAGCACCATTATTCGCACATTTTCTCCTAACACTTTTTTCAACATTGAACGTATTGAAAGAAAAACATCGTAACTGCACGACACGAGCAGCTTTTCGTTACCGAAAAACGCTTTCTGCGGAGAGTCGAGTGCGAGGGTTGATGAAAGGTTAGGTCTCTTCTCGGGTGTTACGGAGGGGAGAAGGAAAAGAGAGAGATGGAGAGAGAGAGAGAGAGAAATAGGGAGGATGGAGGGAGAAGCTCTGAAAGATGATACAACGCCCGAACTCCCAAAGAAGCTTCTTTCCCGCGAAATATACGAAAATCCCGGCACACTACTCCACAAATCATAATTATATCAATTAAATTAATTGCAATCATCCACAAACAATAGCATTAATTTTTCTATAATTTCTCAAGGTTTTTTTTTGTTATTTCTTTTTTGTTATTTTACTCTAGGTAAGAATTATTTAAAATGATTGTATTATCATCTAATATCTTTGGTATTATAAATATTGAAATATGTATTGCAATTTTGGAATATCTGGATGATTCCTTAGGACATTTGAAAATGTTTAGCCTGGTTTAATTAAATTCGGATGTTTAAACATCTGAATTTTAAATTATGAAACTCCCAGTCTTTTAATCTGCAATTATTCAGTTCGTAAAGGTATAAAGTAATCATGAGCGCGAATTTCTCCATGCGGTTCTCTGCCGATAAGGCAGGAAAAATTCTCTCGGCTGAAAAGATTCTCAGAGGCGAAATCCGGCAGACCCTGGTGTTTAAGCTTGTCTCGCCTAAAGAGCGAATATCATTTCGTGCTTGTATTGAGCATGTCGGAGAGAGTCGAGAGAGTTACAGAGAGGAGGAGGGAAATGAGAAAGACAGGCTTGAAGAGAGAACGAAGAACTTGAAATAGAAAGATTCAAAAACGGACAAAAAAAAAGAAAAAACAGAAGTTTGAGAAGAAATCAACGATCCTCAAATGATCTTCACAAGTCTTACAATTATATAATAATAACTCAATACAACTACTTTTTAAGTAGAATTGCAAAATGAAATATTCGTTTCCGAATTCAATAGTCATGCACAATCTCAATCCTTTAACTCATATTGACTCATACCTTTCAAAAGCAACAAAATTGGATTTCCGGGTGAAAATTCGCAAACTCAGTCACTAAGAGTTAACTAAAGTTAACTAGAGTTATCTAAATGTCTAAACATCCAAAATAGTTTGAAACTATATCAAATCAGTTGGAACATAATTATTATCAGAACCCCAACGGTGATTCTCATCATCTCAAGGTCACGTGTTTCTTAAAAAAAAAGCATTCTGACATTCCTCGACACAGAGTGACATCCACAATACATTTTGTGCGTGCACGTAGATTGATTATTAAAAAAAAAGTTAAAAAAATTCTTTTCCAGAGGAAATAAATTTCCTTGTGCAACTTACAGCCAAATTGTGGTCAGTATCGGCGAGTTTAACATTCTCGTGGCATGTGAAACACTATAGTGTCGAACAAACGCGTGAAAAAGAGAGGGGCAACTCGCGAAAAAAAAATATTGTACGCGGTGTTACCGAACGAACGTGGCCGTCGGAGAAAGAGAAAGAGGTATATAGTGCGGTGCGGCTCCGGAGTTGCAACGATGGGCCGAGTAGGAGGACTACTCGTCAGTTTTGGATGTGAGAGGGCGAGAGGGAAAGCTGAGTACCGCCGTTATTCTTTATCGGCCATGAGACATCTGTCGTAATAAGCGCGGACTAAAAAATAGTGCGTACGCAGAGAAAAGAGAGGAGCCTCAGAATTGTAGGAGAAGTGGGGAGTCTGTGCCTGCGGTCGTGTCGGTCTTCGGTCTATCCCCCCACTTTGGACACCCTTCACCATCTACCACCACCCCCCTTCCCCCTCGACACCCCCTTTCACCATCCCCAAAGCGACCTCCCTTCCTTTAGCGAGATGAAAATGCGCAAAGCTAACGGCTTCCAATTAAAAATAGAGCTGGAATTTAAAAGCCTTCTCCCTGCGACGACGCCGTTCGCGAATCCCCCGCTCTAGAGTCGTGTTGCCGACGTCGTGTACGCGCGAAAAACGATCGATGTGAACGCGGCCTTAGAAAGCTTGCAGATCCTGAAAATTGAGCAAGAGGAGACTCCAGGATGAGCCACTTCCTCCCTTTGTGGACCTTTTTTGAGAAATGTGATGGGAGAGAATATTTTTGGAAATTGGGATGAAATTTTTTCGAGCCGGTTGTAATAATAATAATAATAATAATCATAATAATAATAATGCTGAACATCACGTGCTACACATCAGTGTAACACGTGGAGTACAAGGTGGTTTCCATCCAAGATATCCAAGGATATCCTGGATGGAAGTAATTAAAAAAAAAATCAAAATGAATGGTACACTACTAAGTACTCTAACTTTATTGGTATGACAAATAATATATATGTATAGTGCAATAAAGCGACGTACAGCATTTGCTACTTTTATCCTGACCTGGAAATTGCACAATAAAATTTAGAGCAGATAAGGCTCTACGAAGAAAAAATTAATTTATTAAAATTTATGGTATGAATCAGGGGCGGCGACTATGGGGGGGCAAGGTACTTTTTGCCCCCCCCAAAAAAAATTTTGGGGGGGCCGTGCCCTCCCAATATTTCAGAGAGCAAAATTGATATTTGGAAATTCATTATATTGTCCGATCAGTTGGTACTCTGATATACACCAATTTTTACGACCATCGTTTTGTTTCTTTTAAAATAACTTTTAAAATACACGTATGCTTGCACATTTTTTCATAATAATTATCAATAATAATTATTACTCGACAACCTCCCCCCCCACACTCACGGTGAAATTTCAGTTGGAAAACTTGCAAAATTTGTGCCCCCCCAATATTTTTTAGAAGTCTGCGCCACTGGTATGAATTATCAAGTAATGAGAAAATATGGGGTATTTGAGGAAATAGACGTGTTATATTTTTTTAAAAAAACTGTCGCTTCTTTTAGTCTAGAGCTTTTGTCAATTTAAAGGTATTTCAAAGAGGAGGGTGGACCATCAAATCTACAAGTAATTAACCCTTTGTCGACAAGCACTTTTTGCGATTTGAAGTTAGCTTGCGATTTTAAATGGACTTGATATAAGACATGATGATTGAAACTCCCTCGTCAAATTTCAAATGAAAACTGATAAAAAAGTGATTTTTTAGGATAATAAGATGAAAGTAACAATTCCCCTTCTGCTCTTTTGCTTTCTCTCTTTCCACGTCTTTCTATCCGAGACTCCTGCCAGCCCATTCCTGCCAAGCTTGTACCCCCTTCCATCGTGCGACCCCACTCGATTCGCCCCTCAAAAAATCATTACGCCCTTCCGCGGGCTGCGCATGAACGCGGTTTTAATTCGCTATATACTAGAAAAGTAAAATATAAACGAGCAAGCAGAGCCAAAGGGATGTTGCCGCGTCTAGCCGCCAGGATGAGAACCCAGAACGAAAGGAGAAATCTCGATCCTTTTTCTTTTCTCTCTTCGGGAAGGTCCGGAGTATCCTCCCCTACTGCTCTAGGGGTTCCATTGTAATATTTATTGATTGGATTCTTAGGGGCCGAGGGTAAAGTCCGAAGCACCTACTAGATATGGATATTCTCTTATTTAAAATCTACGACTGTGATTTCTATGACCATTTAAAATATATATCTTTAAAATGGGCTCGTCTCATTTGTCTACTACATATACAATTTTTTGATTCATAATATTCTTCGATAATTAACGTTATGTACAGAGAAGATTATTTTCGTAAATTACATACTTACACAATATTTGTAAATATGCCAATTTAAAACTTTATCTTACGTCTAAAATATTCCATTCATAAAAATGTTCTTTCATTAATTCAAGAATTATATGTGGAAAAGTAAAGACAATAAATGACGATAGGAAAAACGTCAATTATTATCAGTGGCAAGTGAGCTTGTATTCAATTAATGAGAGAGGCTTTTTAAACTTTTTTTCATGAATAAAAAATTTGATTTCTATATTGTATCTACAGTTCTAGTCCCACATTTTTCTATAGAATAAATTGTTATTTTTGTCTGTGATGAAACACTTAACAAAAAATATGACGTCTGTGAAAATATGTGTGAGCGTTCAGATGTCCAGTGAATTAATCGACCTTCTTTGTACCTCATAACATAATCCAGATGCCATAAATGGATGCTGTTTATATTTCGAAATAGTCTCTGAGTATAAAGATTGTTAAAAAAAAGAGAAACCTTCTCCTGAATAAAATAAAGAAATAACATGAGTTAGAAAATATTTTTGTGCCCTGGAAAATAATAAATTTAAAACTTGGAGTGCAGTATTTTAAGTCCCAAACGATCTTTGTCGAACGATGCACAATTAGGATATTTTCTATGCTTCGTGACGTCCGGTGAGTCAGGCGCCCTTGAGAGAGCATAAAGCACTACATATATATACTGAGCATACAATTCGCACACACCACTTTACTATGCATAGGAGAAACGAACTTATTATGTAGAAGTTAAGGAAAAGAGGGAAACAACTTTAGACTTTCAGTCTCGTTATTGAATGTTCCAATATTTATATTTCCTTTACTGATTTTACTGATTCTGAACTTAGATTCTACAATCTACACTTCATACCTAGATTTAAAGTTCCCAATTTTTTAGCAGCATATTTAGTGAAAAATTAGCATTTTAATCATTCTAAACACAAGAAAGTGTTTTCTGAATATAAAAATTCTCAATATGTTAATTTTTATCATCCATAACGAATCTTTAATTAATTTTGATAATTCAAAAGCATTTATAGATGAGCATATTTTATTTCAACTGTTTCCTTAAAAAAAATATACTTACTTCTTTTGTTTAATTGGCTTTTCTCTGTTTGAATTTTGTTTTGGTTAAAGGAATGAGCATCAGGTGTGTGGAATAAAGTGGGGATGAATAAAGTGGGGGTTGGTCAAAGGGGTGGTTGGGAAAGGGTCAATGGCTGCTAGAAAAGCCCGTTTGTGAAAGAAATGGACGTTTTCCGGTTACAGAGGAGGTGATAGCGAAAACCAAGATAAAAAAAAATTAGCGTCTTAAGTTTTGGTGAGCATTGGTCTCAGGGTTCAAGGCTAACCGGCGTAGAATACTGGGACAGGCATACCAACCTCTAGAACGTATACTTCCCCTTATACCTTGTTTCCTGCACGCTTAACCCCACAATCCTTACCATCCCTACCACCCTTTAGATTACGCACGACAACTCCCCACTCCCATAATTGTTACTCGGCTTCTCTCTCCCTATTTCTTTTTCTTTCTCTCTCAATTCTCCCCCCTATAGAATCACTTTTCTATCCTTTTCTAATTTATCCTACCACACCGAATTTCTGTCTCACTCGCTTCCACCCTGTCGGAAACTCAAGACCACGAAACCACCCTTATTTCCACCGTCATCCGGCGGCACGCACATGTTTATCATTTTCGCGTTTGCATTAAAAGGAGGTGAGAGAGAGAAGGAGGGAGAGAGGACGTTTCGCAGTAATCAATAAAAATATTACACTGGAATGAGGAAGAAGCAGGGACGAAGCACGTATGGGTCTAAAAATCACTGAGTTTATTTTGAGAAGAATTTAAAAGAAAAATTTGAAAAGAAAATAATTAGGGGTAAATTTAAAGGATACTGGGGTATTCAAGAGTTTTGAGGATTTATTTCGTTAATAAAATAATTTATCCCTGAGATAAAAAGGTAGAAGAAAGGATTTTCAATTTTAGACTTTATAATCATCTTTTCATTACTAAGATTGATTGGAATATATAGATATGGATAAGAGAAATAGTAAGTAAAATAAATAGTTAGTAAAAATTGATAAAACCACAAATTGATAAAACCGACCGAGGATGATGGATGCAAGGAAGAAATGAGACTTGCTTACACATTTCTTTCCGCAAATAACTAATTTTCATTAGGGAGTTTATTATAATTTTTTATAGAAAAAGGTGGGCTCGGCCCATAAATTGGTCCCAATTGCCAAAAATTAACGCGATAAAAGATAGTATCCTCGTCTTCCTATTCGTGCCTACCCAACATGCGTGTCCTAACTGCACTCTGTGCATGCAATTTCGGCGTGACCGAGAAGGAGGATTGGTGGCGAGGGAGGAAGTGATGAAGGGGCCTGAATGCGAAATAAAGGGGTAAAGAGGGGTCAGGTTCCTGCACCGTGGTCTTCTGCCCCTCCCCTTGCATTCGCAAACATTGGGTGGCCATTGACCCTGCCTGTCTAACCCGCCATCAACCAAACAGTCAACTATTATTCAAGTCACCATATACCGAGAAAAATATTTTCTTCGTTTAAGAGGAAAATTCCTTTTACGGAATCCTCTCAAAAATGAGCATATTCCTCTATGAATTACATTATTTTCCTCTACTTTTAAGAGGATTCCTCTTTACTTGAGAGAAATCCTTTCTAGAAGAGAATAATCCTCTAAAATTAATAGGAAAACTTTATATACTATATTGTAGAGGAAAAATTGCATCAGAATAAGAAGAATCCTCTTAAACAAAGAAAAAATTTTTCTCGGTGTAGAACTCAGAATATCGCCAACACGAAATTCTTAGGTGTAGCAAAAAATTGCAGTCCATTTGGACAAATTTCCCCCTTAAAAGGGGTATTTCTCTTTAATTAACTATAGTAAGCATTTTTATTTAGTAAGCAGTACCATAAATTGGTTAAAAACTGCTGTATGTTTGTAAAAATGCACTATTTTATTAGTTCTTACAAATTTAGATTGAGAGATTACTTAAATCTTTAAAAAAAATTGAATTGAATTAACCCTTACTTGCCACACCTTATTCGCGGAGTAAAACGCTTGCCGAACTGGAATGTCGGCCACCCCACCCATAAAAACTGTAATAAAAAATTAACTATTGGATATTTTTCTTTGAAAATTGGTTTGTCTCGAATTATTGACAAATTTTGATTTAAAGCGATTTCCTTTACGTTTCAGTACTTTAAATTAAGAGAAAAAAAAAGCCTGGGGTGTAATCCACCCCGGTGTGGCAAGCAAGAGTTAAACATTTGAATTGTAATTTTCCTATCCACTGTCAGTAATTCGTGTCTAGTAGACTTAAGTAGTACAACACTTTATCGGTCGTACGCAAAGGGACTTGGCAGCCTTTCACCGTCTGGCTAGAACTAGCCTACACTACTTAATAATCATGAAGCTAGTGCAGAGGTAGAAATAAGCATTGCTCTATTCCCTAGACACTTAATTCTCCACTCGGCTTTCATGACTTCTTGTCATCTCAAAAATTACTGAAAAATGTTACGAATTGTTTCAATCTACAGAAAGAAATGGTTGGCTCATTACTGAAACCAGCAAACTGAGTTTAACAATCATTGAAACGAAAACTATTTATCTTCTTCAGTTGAAAACTCTGGTCGAAGACAAGCTTCAATTTTTGTGTTGAAATTATTTTACTCTACATGAAGAATAGACAAGAAGTCCTCTTTTCTCTAAAAATTCAAACCATCTGCGACACATGGGAAATCCCAGCGCGAATGCATAGCACTTTTCTTGCATCTCTATTGAAAAATTCTATGCATCACTGAGTGACCGTGGTATGCACTGCTTGTCGGAATTTCCCACGTGCCTCCAAATTACCTTCCTTATATTACAAGTTTATAACCGGATTTCTTTCCCAGGATTTCGAGCTTTTTCTATGTCTAAGTTTCATTTAGATTAATGAAATTAATTATTAAAATGATCTATATTCAGATACTGCAGCTTTTTTGGGTTTCTCCTTCAGTGACCGCATTTTCATACCTGGGTTTGATCAACTTAGAAACGATATTCAAAAATATTTTTCTGCAATATCAGAAGGTAAATTTCAAAGAAGGTCAGCGCTGTATTTTTAAGTGCAACAAGAGAGCCCAGTCTCCGAGCGAATTTTTTTTTTGGTCTGCCCCTTAATTCTTGTGCCTCTTCACTCACACATTGGTGGCGAAATCGGAAACGTTAATTACTTAAGAGCAAATTAAAAAATAATTAATTTTAAGTATTTTAAATAAGATTTCAAAATAGATTTTCAATTTAACTTTATTTCTTTTTCATCAAATAAGCACAGAGTATAAAAATATCAATTGATAAATATGTAAGGCTTGAACTTTAAAGTCACAATGTCTAAATAATCTCCCCTATATATCATTCGCCATTGCACAATTTGTAGTCTGATATAATAAATTCAAGTTTCGTCTCTGTAAAATTGCACAGATTAGAAAATTGCTGTATTACGAAATAGTCTTGCTAATAAAACATGATAAATTTCATTTGAAGTTTGTTTTAAATGATGAATTATGCATCAACAGTTAAAAAAGCATTTAAGTTAATGAAAACATCTCTTAACCATTTTTTAAAAATAGTGGCAACGCCAATGGGTATACGAATACGTTTGATGTGTGTTGCATGCGTGAAAATGTACGAGACCACGAAACAAAGGATCACGCGTTCGTTCGCATAAATATCAGAGTGCGTATATACTCGCATCACGATAACTTCCTCCAGCTGTGATTCATCACAATCAGCTGACTGCCGAAATTCAAGGTACTCGATTAAGAATTGTGTTTTTTAAATAATCTGACTGTCTCGGAGACAAAGACAACCGTATTTTGGGATAGGTAAGTTGCGGAACGTTCAAAGCAAGCGCACGTACACGTTCAGGAATTTGTTGTCAGGTTACGAAACAAACTCAGATTCACGGAAGCTAGCAGCAAAGCGCCGCAGTCTGACGTTTTATCAGCACTCTCATACAGAATTTAAAACTCCGGATACAACAAGTGCTGATAAAAAAAATAACAAGAAACACTTCCTAAGAAAGTCGACCACTTTTTATTTATTTAATCGAAAACTTATTTCCTCAAAGCTTAATTACTTTAGATGAAAATTTCTTGCTTAAAGAAAATGTTTAATAATCCACTTGATGTAGGATCAACAAAGAACAGATTAGATGAACTAAGTTTTACAAATATTTTCCTCATCTAACATTTTCCTCTTTTTCTATTGAGTCAGCTTGAACAATATTTGGTTCATTGGCGTAAGATCTAATTATTTTGAACTTTGAAACTTATTCACCGCCTATTTTTTTGTTTTTTAGTAGAGAAGAATTTTCTGCAGCTTGTTGGAGCGTGAAAGTTTAGGTGTAGTTTTAGAGGGAGGGTTTCACCTTACTGTCTTGTTTTTTGTCGCTAATTCCCGTATCATTTACACACTTTGCGTTCACGCCATACGGAGTGCGGGCGGGGAACGTTCTCCGGTTTGGTGAGAACGTTAAGCTTAGAAGCGAAGTTTCAAATAAAGGGGTTGGAAGAGCAATCAGCATGCACGCCAGAATCATACGCAGCTGCTTTCGAAAAGGAGCTCCAAGCCTTCGTTCCTACTCTCTTTCGCATTTTATCCAATGTCGTAGCTAACGAAAACAAATTTGCTAGACATCCCAAGAGCAGAGAAAAAATAGAAAAATACTCCTACGACACTATTTGGATATTCCAAAACAAGACTCGCTTTTATTTCATAAAATTAAACCCCTGCATATTATTTATTTACGCCTTGAAGTAAACTCCGATTTTTTGCAGAATTTAAAACAAATATTTCGGGGTGCAAGCAATTTTCGGGCAAGCAAGTTTATTTTAAAAATTTCTTATGATACTCCTAGTTCTATCTTTACATTTCTGCTGAAAATCAGTAGTTACTTAGACAGAGAGATTTTCTTAGTTTTATATATTAGACGTAAAAGAGAACAAAGATTAAACTAGTCTGAAATATTCACACTCCCAAATTTTCGACAATCGAGTCCTACGCCAGTGCATCTTAAGCGCTGTGAATTCCTGAACGTCCTTTCTAAAACTCCTCGAGTCCTTCAGATGCCTATCTTGAAGGACAGACTGGAAATTCGAAAATCCAAAGGCTTAATATTTTTGAGTGAAGAATAAATGCATGTTAAATAAATAAATCCATAATGTTAAATAATAAATCGAGAAATGCAAGATAATATCTCTATAATAAATATCTCTCTATCTTGTATTATTTCCATCATATTTTTGAATTCGAGAAATGGTAAAACTTTCTTTGCAAAATTTTAAGAATAATTCGAGACTTGATGTCATTTGAAAAAATAGAGATATGGTTTCCTTTCGAGTGATGCTTGTTGTACATGACTGCTGACTGGAGTTCAATTTCAGAGATAAGGTCGCTTCGCAATCTAGTTACTAGGCGTCTAATCTAATCAAGGCTTCGAATTATGTATATACATACCTATATATTTTATTCCTTCAAGATAAACCTAACAATAAGACACCGAAATATCGTTATAGCAGCTAATTAGCTCTCGAATTTATTCGGCAGGTCTGAACAAGTCGTATAGATTCATTAAATTTAATTTGAGACTATTTTAGAGTCGCCTGATGTTTATGAGTCATGGAAGAAGTGTTCGTCGTCTATTGGGTTGAAATGTTTTGCTTTTCCTCGCACACCACTGTTACGCTAATCTGAACTCAAGTACAGTTTACATTATTAGAAAAGAAACGTTTACATCAAAATGAATGTGATTTATTTTGCGAGATTTACCAGTGATCTGCCAATCAGATTTCGTGCTCGGCTAGCTAATGACTGATACGCTATAAACATTTTTCATATCACACACGATTAGTGCGGATAGACATTTGTAAATACTGAAATTCATACTTTAAATTTTGATATTCAATTTACTCTCGAGGTCACTTAAATATTGAAGAGAGAAAAAAAATGTTTGCACTTTGACGGTTTGTAGGTGTGTCAAAAGATTCCATTTCTATACAAATGTATATGTGAAAGCATAATTTAGCAGCTAGAAATGTTCTGAAGATCGTTTCATGCCTGAATATTTCAAAATCTATTTCTAAAAATTATATTGCTACAGGAGAGTTAAAATCCTTGATAAATCGAGTTGAAGAAATGATGCAGACTTGAAGAGGGAAAAGAGGAGAGTGGAGATACCTAACGGGTATCAGTGCTCTTCATCGTTCAAGGCAAACATGCCGTCGTTAAACAATCTTTTCTGTGCACCGCATTCAAAAAGCAGGAAACAAAAAGAGCAACAAAAATTATGTGTCGCGTCGGCGAGGTTATCCGGGAGGTCTCTAATGGACTTCACCCATTTCCGGCAACATATATATATAAAGAAAGGGCGCCATCATTAACCCAATTTTATATGCTTTGTCGTGCAACTTCGATACATAATAATTCTTTTTTCAAACACCCTCAACCAAAAATAGAAACAAAAAAATAACAAGGTTCAAAGTTATTTTTTACTCCATTTTTATTTGACACTAATTAATACTGTATATGGTTTAATTAAGTACTTTAGAGACTTCATTCGAGTGGTGCAACACGTATAATGCAGAAAGCGTGTTCCAAATGAGAGTCTCTCCTTCGAGTGGAAGACAAGTGTCGCGAAATAAATTGCACATGACTTTTTATTTCAAATTTTCTGGGCCGACTTATATTTAGATGGCATTTTTTATTCGAATGCATCGATCTGTGTCGAAAAGTGTTGGCAAGCGTGTACAAAAATTGAGTGCAAAGAAACCATTAGCGATAAATTAAATATCAAGAAAATTTCTTGTAAATTTCTTGTAAAATTTTTTATTCTATTTTTTTCTGAACAATGAATGATTCATGATATTGTAAAAAAGTGAACAACCGAAAAATTGTAAATATGTGTGAGAACTTCGTTACTGTTTTTAAAAACGAGCACGTAATGTCTGAAACATCGAGACTATTTTTATTTTCTTGCTTCTGCATACGCATAAACACTCGTACAGCAAATTCTATTTATATGTATTTAATGCCATCGCCTTTCAGTCCTGCAGATTTCTGCAACGAATGCTTGCCCGTAGCAACATAAAAAATCAAATACCAAAATTCATGCAGCCCTGATCCTGCAAGAGATAATAGTCTCAAGGTTGAATTGAAAATACAGTAAAGATAAATATTTAACAGAAGCAAAGATCGTTTGTGATATGACGTGAATTTTCAGTCACTAATATAAACATTTTATTCAATATACAAAAATTTAGATCGTTAAATAAAACTATTTCAAATCTAGCATTGGAAGCGAGAATGATTTAACTGTATATAAAAATTAAAACTTCTGTTGGAAGAACATCCAGAAAAAAGTTTGTTTGAATCAAATAAACGTATCATTGATATAGGGTCAAAGAAAAAATACCTTTGAATTAAACAAAATTTGTTTGATTCAAAGAAACATTTTTCTGTGTGTCGAATTTTAATCTCGCAAAATTATATTGTTTCAGTTTAAGAAAACAGCTGATTGCTGACTAGCTGTTATCTTCTTTACATCTAAATAAAATTTGTCCTCTAGATAAAAATTAATTCCTGGATTATGATTAAATGTTCCGTAGTTGCATGAATGAAGAATTTTTTTTTTTACTTTTAAAGAGAAGAAATTGTATTTGATGTTTGATTAAAACTTTTTTATTTGAAAATGAACGATCAAAAATTACACGACTTTTGTGATCTTCCGGATCATTTACCGGTTTCTTTGATCCAGGGGCCAAGTTTTCTTGCAAAACTAATACCAATCGCGAATATGGTCGTGGAATCATTCGGATGACGAGCTCTATGCAAAAAGTGTGGGTTCGAAATAGGAAAGAATGAATGAGGTCGAAATCTAATAAAGAACCTAGTCTAGCGGTCACGCCTCGATCATAATGCTCGGTACGGAGTGACAAAGGATCGGTCTCGGTCTCGGTCTCGAATATTGCGTCATTGGTTCTAACGTCTGGCATTATCCTCGTCTAGCGCTCGTCTAGCCACTCGACACTACTAACACAGAGTTATGGACAGCGGGAGGCTCGACGAGTTTCAACCAGACTGAACCCGCGTGCGTCTGTACTTCACCATTCATGTGCATGTGTCGTTCATATATATACACTTTGATAAACCACTCACTATGAACCGAAACATACCCACAAAAAAATTTTTTTCCTAGAATCAAAGAACATTTCTTTGAACAAAATAACATTACTTCCATTAAAGAATAATTTTTTTGAATGAAAAATCATTTTTTTGAATGAACATACGTTAGAATGGAAAGTAGATCCGGCAAATGTTCGTAAGAAAAAATAATTTGAGGAAAAATTTTGTAATTGGCAAGCCAATAAGGCGACATTTGAAAAAGTGGTACTTGTACTTTTTTTGGGGGGCATTAAAGCAAATTTTATAGATAATGTTTTTTTTATATGCTTTCAGAGCTTAAAAAAGTATATTTATATGTATATTTTTATATGTGTATTTTTTTGTTTCTGTATTTATATATATTAGTAACACGTACACACACTGCAAAGAAGCGCGCGAACGACACACTTGGTTTGAAGGCCACTATGCAGACATACCTTGATAGGCGCAAAGTCTCTTTTCCAAGTCCTTGATGACTATCACCCAATGATGATGATGACTTTTGATAATTGCAGTTAAGGTATCAATTCATTAAAGATTCGAAATTATTCAATCTTTGTTTATTAAATCCCGGTGGTCACTTCTCTCGTCTTCCCCTCCACTTCTATCCCAAGTCTTAAATCTCCTCGCTTATCGGGATGTCGCGCAGCCTCGATGATATCGAGTCTGGATGTACGTCCATTGCGCTCAATCCCTCAATCTCAACACTGATCCTTCACCTCCTGATCTTCCTTCCGTCTTCACCGATCTTTCGCTTCCGCACTTGTAAAGTTCTTATATCCTTGAACTCCAAACTTCCTTCAAATGTTTCTTAAAATCACTGATCAAAACCGAGTTTTCAACTTCTTTAACTGTAATTTAACTTTATTTTATTATTATTATTTTTTTTTTTTTAAATTAAATTATTAGCACTGTTCTGCAAGGGGAGCCAGAAGACTGGCGCGGATTAGAGGGGACGAGAATCTACTGCGAGATGACACGACACCAGCAGACGTTTGGACACCGGGACTACCTAGTCGTAGAGTGATTGGGAACGCGACTGGCCAAAGCACTTGATTCGCGCGCGGTTCGGTTTGCCCGTTGCTGCGCCTCTCCGTGCAGTTTTTTTTTCGGCGGAGTAGTAGTATAGTAGTAGTAGTAGTAGTAGTCGTAGTAGTCGTCTTCGTGATGTTAATGAGACTGTGTGAGAGTGTAGCTGCGACTTTCTCTGTGTGGGAGAATTTTTGCGAATATGTGTGAGACTTTTTGATTGTGTGTTAAGTTTTTATTTGTATCCGTGAAATTTGATGAGAGTGTATGAAATTAGGTGAGAGGGTGTGAGTGAGTGCGTGCGCGGTATGGGTAGGCGAGGGGTATAGTTACCGAAATGTTAACCTCGTGGAACCACTTTTTATTGAGTGTCGCAAAATTCATAGGAACCTCTAAAGAGAAGGGAGGCCACGAGGAGAGATGGCGGGAGGACCAGGCGAGGGGCGGATGACCCCCACTCCAAAACCCCTAACTCCCCCCAGCCCCTGGTCCTTGCCAATTCTTTGCCCCACCATGGGAAGCGCTCTGGCCCCCCAACCCTAACCCCTGAGCGCACCCTCCTGCTCTCTTCCGCAGAGCGCCCCTCCACCCGCTTCGAGTCGTGTCCATGAGTCGTCCTCCCCCCACCCTTCAAAACACACAACCCCTCGCCCTCCCCCCTCGCAAATCCCTCCTGAACGGCCCCCGCTGGCCCCCCCCTAACCCCTGCCGAACCGTCATTTAGCCCGTGCATAGCCAAACTTATGTACAGTTAGCTGCGCATCGAATAGTCGCGCCGATTTTTCTGCCGGTCGGCCTGCTTGAGAGCTTACTCGGTGCATTATATTCATGATTGCCGAGACTTTTAGCCTTCAAGATTTACAGATTTTGTAGGAGAGATATTGCTCGAGAATTTCTTCTTTGGGTCCTGACAGTTACGAAATTTTTATTAATCTTATGACAGAAAAATTAGATTGCAAACAGCTGAGAAGAAATCATTATTATTATGTATTATAATTATTCAGAATATTTTATTCTAGAGACTTAATTAGAACTAGAATTATTGGAAAATTTCATAATTATGAAGCAATTTTTTGTGAGATATTGGATTTGAAGGGGAAGTAAAGTAGAGACTGTACAGTATACAGATTTTTAAAACTTTATATTTCTAGACGATCTAAGTCTTTATTCAGTCAGAGATATGATCTGAAAATCCACTTCTTATAAATTGTTGGGAATTAAATATTGTTCAGCAATTGTTTAGCCAAATAATATAGCAGAAACGCTAATAAAAAGTAGGAGTCTTGATCATTTTTGTCTGTAGTATAAATATCTAATCTACTTGGATTCAATTTATAGACATAACAATTTTCTTATCAGAGAGTTCTGCAGTTATCTGCTTTATTTAGTTTATTTTATAATCATTATGGGCATCGCTCAGGAGTTGATCTTGAAATTATTTTGGAGATATTTTCTAGCAATTGGATTTAATTTATTTTGATAAAATACACTGGGATATGAACCGGATATTAACCCGTAATATTTGTGTATTAAACGATGGGCCAACCATTTAGATATTGAGAAATAATTGTTATTTCTTTTACTTATTCGGTTATAATAAAAAAACATCTCATTACGTATTCTAAATGGAAGTAGGATAAAATTGTACGCAGGAAATAAAAAAGATATGAAGAAAAGGTGAGGAGAGGATTCTGAAGGAAGAATCGGGATCTGGAAGGTGGCACTCTCCAAAGCCTCTCGAATATATTTATGTAGGTCGAATCGCCTTCGAAATGCGTCTGTTTAAGTCAGTGAGCCAATTAATATTTATTTCGCAGGTCATTAGCAGACTCCCGTTCATATGTCCCTAATTCAGTACCTTACATCCTTCCTCGAAAATCAAGATGCAAGTGCAGCATGCACTTCTGAGTGACTAATGTGATTGTATATAATTACTATAAATTTTTTAAATTTTCTAAAAATTTCTACTTCTTATTCAAGCACTTACAAAAAAATAGGATTCCTATCTGACGTTTTAACAATAAAAAACCACTCTAATCCTTATCGTTAAAATTTAGCAGTTGTTTTTATACAAGTTATTTTTACACATCTTTTAGAGAAGCCCGTGTGGAAATGTGCCCAGATTAGCCCATACTATAATTGGGCGCCAATGTGTGCCCAACTGGGTAGCCCAAATATGGAAAAAAAATTAAAAAGATTCGATTGTTTTCATTATATAATTAAATAAATGCAAAGTGTGATTAATACTGCACTTTTTTCAATAATTCATATTCCTGAATTATTAAACCTAAAGTTTCTAGAGCCAGTAACTGTTTAGTTTATACTTAAGTTTTTATCTAGCTTAGAAGCGACGAAGAATAATTAAATTTAAGATTTGATATCGATTGGTTCATGTTTTAAATATGTTTAATTATAATTAATCCATAATTTGTTCATTTGTTAAATATATCGATCCGTTCATATGTAAAGATTAAAAAAAAAAGCAATAAATCTTGTTTCTGCAAAAACAAGTTTTCTTTGTAATATACTTAACATAAAGATTAACCAATTTTAATATTTTATTGTTAATTGGTCAGTCCACATTCAGCCCAAATAATAACTGGGTAGAAAAAATATTGCCCAACTTGGGCCCAACTAGTTTTCCCTAATATGGGTTTTAGTTGGTATGAGCGTTACAATCCAAAATGGGCCCCACTTAGAGATCCCACTTGGGCCCCAGTTGGTATTTGGGCAAACTATCTGGAACCCAGTCTGACCCCAGTCGATGTTTCCACACGGGAGGCTGTTTGCTTCAGACAATCTGTAATTGAAGCTTTTGATGGATACATAATAGGTACTGTTCTCTTTATTTGATTAAATTCCATTTTAATCTTTTATTCTCTTAAACATGTCTTTATAATTGATTTGATAATCGTCATTCAAATTAATAGAATGGAATCAGCCACATGTATATCTGATAAATAGAGATTCGGTAATATATGTCATATGCAATTTTAATTCTTTCTTCAATTAAATTTTCATCTTGAATTTGATATGCATATTTAACATTCGCAATGGATTAAAGTCATCGATAAAAAATTTGGTTTATACATTCACATCTGAAAATAGAGAATTCAACTTTTCAAATATGAACAGCTGAACTGATATATTTTCAGATGTCAATTAATGATTATTCGAATATTCGTCTATACTATTTCATAATGTTGCTGCTTTATATGATTTTTTCCATTTTACACGTTCAAATGCTTTCGAGAAGAGAAAGTTTTAAAATTAAAAGAACGGATTCTCCTTTCTTTAATGGTGTAATTTGTTTTCTTTATAAATAATTTATTCTCCAAGTTAATTTTTGAGATAAATTAATTATACTTAGTTAAAGTACCCTGGTAACGATAGTTTTTTCGATTTTCACAAATATAATCTTAAGACTGAAGGATAATAGAATAGAATCCTGACAAACGAAGCCTGATGGAGTTTCGGTACCAGAGTGAGAGTATATGCTTCACGAAACTGGTTTCCTATACCCAGCGTGGTCAAAACGTTCACCCTGAATTTTGTGCATCTTTCTATACTATAGAATACACGATCTTGCTGCAACCGGTGCATCAGCGAACTTAAGTCATCCTTGTAGGAAGTGAATCTCGCCAAACCGATCGAGGACGCTTTCCAGCTGTAGAATGCACAGACTCCACGTGTCCTTTCAAATCCTAAAAATATTCTTCACACATTGCATCAAAACTTTGTCCTTTTGAACATCAAAGACATTATTTTTTTCATTCACCAATTAGAAATGCTAATGCAGAAAGTTATTTTCAACATTTGAAGAGGTTGATAATTTGGTTGCTTGTTCATTTAAAAAACAAGTATTGATTTTACCCATTCCAAAAGATTTAGAACTGAAGAAGTATTTCACATCAAGAACATTCAAAATATAATATACTCGATTTTCAATCAAGCTTTCAAATTTGAATTGGAAGCGAGGGGACCACTATTGATTTCAGGTTTGCACTTGTTCCTAAATTCTTTTGAAATCTTGGGTTGAAAGAATATTTAAAAAAAACTAATTAGGTACTAATTCCATTCTTTAGAAAAGTAAATCTTGCATTTGAAGATTTTATTATCTCAATCATCCGTGTTTTCTGCAATCCTTTTCGAGAGTAAATGAAAGAGTATTGGAACGTTAGGGCCCAGGGCTTGAGGCATTTTTGCATACACAGTTCCCTGGGGCCCGAAAGATTTTTAATGCGAAAGATTATCTAACAGTGGTGAAGAGGCAATACAGGTAAGACAAGTGTGGGTAGGAGGTGGCAAAGGAGGTGGATGGAACCAAAGAGGATGAGTGAAACAGCCTTAGGGCCTGAAGGGCCAGGGTGGCTAGCTTCGAAGATTTTGGTAGGGGCCTCTCGTACGAGAGAAGGAAGGGTAAGGGGGGCGAAGTTGAGGGGGATATACAGAAGGTGAACGTCCAAGGGGCCAACCTGTTCGGGGTTCATGGCCCTCGGTCGACTAGCAAACGCTCAGGGAGCCATCCTGCCCAATCTGCTAGTAAGACCCAAGGGCCGCAGTCAGTTCTTATTTAGGCCCTTCTTCTCAAATCTTAAAACCACGCTCATTTCTCCAATTTATTTCCATACACATTACACTTTTGGGAAATAGAAATAGTGTACATAAAGGCCATTAGAGGTAGTTTTTAGTTTCTGCAATCTGCAGCGAATATATTTTTAGTGATATATTAATATATTTTAGGTGGGAGAATTAAAAAATGCAGTTCTCTCCTTTAAGGAATCAGAAAAGAAAGTGATTAATACGATTTTCTAATTTTAAATGAAGAATGTAAGAATTTTCACACGAAAGACTGCTTGTTGTATTGCAAATTCTTGTTTATAAATTCTGACAATGGGGTTAATATATACGACCTCTATAGTTGCCGGGATACTTATTTATAAAAGTGATTTCGTCTATTTCTATCTTTACACTTGAAGTAATTTGCATTTGGTAAAAATTTTTGCCTATAGGGAACTGAATTAAATTTTAGAATAGCTTTCGATGAGGATTTCAAAAATGGATAAAGGAATAGTGTTCCATGCGTATTACCAGTATTCCATAAATCATCACTTCCGCTGAATAATGCATATATTTGCTTCTCCCTTCTTGGACTGTAATTTTTCTCTGGCGTTTGGAAGTGCGGACTTTGTTAAACTTAGAACGAGTATTTCAATCAGAGTTGCCATTTCGCTGAACAAACGAAGAATCGGGAAATTATTCTCTCGAGAAAAAACAATATTGTTCGTTTGTTCAATGAAATAAGCGCCCGTCGACACATCGAAGACGACCTGTGAATAATTAAATCCTGATGAAAAGGACAATATTGATAGGGAAGAAACTGGAAGGTTAAAAAGTCAAAAATCCAATCAAGTTCCCCGTTTCGTCAACATCTTCGGTCAGTCCTGCGAAATCATATCCTGCGAAATATAGGGACTTATTCTTAATAAGTCCCTATAGTCTTTGAAGAAATCTCGCTTTGTAGTTTTTGATTTCGGATATTTTTGATGTTTTAAGAAAGTTTAGAGTTAAAAAAATGTGTCTATATAGCGCCACACCTTGTGCAAATTTAAATAAAGGGTCAAGGTTCAGTTTACTCCATTTCGCTATTCCGAGAGAAATGCGAGGGGAGAAAACGAGTTTTGTTTCAGTTCTAGAAGATACTGGACCGTCGTGTCGGATGCAAAACTTCTATTTAACTTAGACGCGTGTCTAGCGCCACAAGAAATCAATGGAGCTAAACACATGCCCACCTTTATCGTGAGATAATCTATTTTAAATGCTTTATGCGTATCTTTGGTGAACAAATTATTCACTAACACAAAATAATATATAAAAGTGAATGCAAGTATTTTTTTGATGCCTATATTTAGAAAATAAATGAAATCTCTTCATTTTTAAGGAGTCGTTGAATTCCACTTCATTTATGTCTTTTTTTTTGTCCAACCAGGTGATAATTTTCACGAAGAACTGCGTCAAGAACAAGAATCTCACATTTAAAAGCATCATTGTACTATGTCACGCAGTAGATGGATATCAAACTCTTATAAAAAGTACCTTTGCCGATCCTTGGCCAGTGCGATTCTAGCAAATCGTCGAAAGATCCGATAATATGACAAAGAACGAATTGTGCAAGAGCGTTTTATATACGCCTCTGCGGTTCTTTGTACATATATTATTATTAATTGTGTTCTTTAATAATGTTGTATTTATCCACGTCACGTAAATCTCGTGTGGTGTGCAGTAAAAGTTAAGCGTCAATAAAGCCTCTCGTATCAGTACTTGCGATCATTCCAGGCGCAGGTAATGTATTTTTTAAAACATCGTAAATTTCCTGCGTTTAAACTAAGCCTTCCGCCATCTTCCTCTTACGAATCTACACCTATCTCGCCTCATTTTTCTTCATCTCGAATCCAATAAAAATTCAGAAATTATCTACTTAACGTGTACATTATTAGAATTTCCCAGGTGGAAATTTTAGTACCACGCCAGTACCAAGCCAGTATTGTAAATTTCCTCCTGGGATTATGCTTAATTATCCAACATAAAAGATAGGCACTTTTTCCTATTTTTTCTAATTGTGTGATTATTCTGATTTTATGACTATGCAGTTTAAGGGGTAACAACACTGTAGAAATTTCAAAAAATCGATTTTTTTTTATTAGCTTAAAAAATTCTTTGAACCTTGTAGAATAAAGAACAAAAGGTTTTATACGTGTTCGAAATCGATTTCATTGAAATTTCGAGCCCTTTTACCGAGCGTGCCGGGCGCTCCGCAATGTATTTATAACATATCTCAAAACTTTAAACGCGTTTTTCTCAAAACATATTTTTTGAAATCGGCACGCAGCATCATTCAAACAATTTTCAATATTTTTAATCGGGGTTTTTCCTACATATTTATAATAACATTTCAAAGAGAAACACGAAGGGGATTTTCGATAAATTAATTTAAACAATTTTTATAAACAATTAAGTGCCGTTTTTTTGGTTCAAAAATGAGTTTTTTTTTAAATGCTTGCCAATTACACAAAAATCAATATTTTTTAAATCCCCTGCGTGTTTCTCTAGCTATTCTCATTTAGATTAAGAAAAAATTTTTTATTTTGTTCCACATTAAATTTTTCACCCCGTGTTCAATATATAAATAATAACTTCCCAAATCATTATAATTATATTCCCTTTCCTTCCATAAAAAAAAATTCTTGAAGAAACGTATTTTTTTTGGCTTTTATAGTGGTGTTACTCCTTAAACAAGACTCACTTACCTTGAACGTGTGCACAGTTCTTCAGAATTTCATTAACAGAATTCATCCACTACTTAAGAACAAAGGTAATTTTTCACTTTGATGAATCTCCTCAAGAAACTAATTTAACGTACGAATGAAGAGCGTTTATGAATGCAATTAAGATCATGCTCGAGTTAGTGTATACGAAATCAAAAAGAAAGTCACCTCGTATGCAGAATCTAAAAATTCCTAATCGTGTTCGTCGGTGCTCGCATATCATAATTTCGCAAGGGCAGTCGATGTTGTCACCCGAGGTGTTCAAAGTGTGTGAAATTGTGTGTGTACCACAAAACTGCTCATATTCGCAAAAAGCATGTCTCAAGGAACAAAGCAATGCCTCACAAACAGTATGTGTGTCATCTGCCTAGAATGTGCAGTGAATTGTCTAAGCGTTCATAGAACAGCAGTTAGGCAACCTTAAACCTTTTCTAAAGATTCAATTTCGCTGACAAACTAGCAGTCGATGCCTCAGATAAAAACTGCTGAAACTTATTTCACCACAATTTTTATATGCAGGAAATTGTTGATTCGCTATGCTATTTTGCTTTTAATTCAAGTCCTGATAAAAAGATTAATCAATTTAAACAATTAAACAATTTAAACAATTAAACAATTTTGACTCTAAAAACAGTGTATTGACGGTCAAACGATTCCTTTTACCGTGAAAGGATTTTCTATTCCTTTTACTGACAAAATATTTCCTTTGATGGGGAAACTAAAACTTAAACAATGTACAATCTCTCATGCATAGACGCTTTTTTACCCAGTAGCCTACAAATGCAATCCTTTAATAGTTAAAGGATTTCTTTTCATAGTCAAAAGAAATCATTTATCGGTAAAACTATTTTCGTTTTGCACTTAACAGATGAGTTTTTTAACAGTGAAACAATTCCTTTGACAGATAAAAAAAATCTGCTTAATTTCAAAGGATGCATTTTGAAAGGAACGTAATTTCACTCTTAATAGAATTTTTTTTAGAGTGTTCATAATATATTTTATGAAATATGGTGCATTATACTTCTGGTTAAAATTCTGAAAAAATGTTTGGAATAGGGGTATAGGAAGTTTTAAATCAATAGGAGGTATACGATTTTCGGAACTTCAGACATATTTGTAATGAATGAATTTGGGTCAGATTTGTCTTCAGGGAATTAAAGGCGGTGTGATGTTTCGAGCAATCTAATTGTTGATTGCTTGGAATGGTAGTGTGACCGATTGTGATGAAATTTCGCAGTAAAGTAATCGTCTGCGCGGGCCAGGAAAGATTGCATAAAATTAGCTAGCCGCTCGTAAAACGCGTTTTTTGTAGCTGGTTTAAGAAGGTTGATTATGCGTTCACCGGTTCAACTTACGCGTTCGGGCAATGTGTCACTGTCGCTGTCAGTTCGTGTCTGCAGTGCTGCGCCTGTCCAGCGAAAGACGATGGACCACCGAGTGCAGTCGCATCTTCTCATCTATCCCTTCGGTATTATCTCTAAGTCTACTTCTTTGTCCTTAAATCCAAAAAAAAAAAATAATAATTTAGATTCCTTAGGATTATTTGCAAAAAAAAGGGTGACCACTAGACCGAAAAAACCGGGAAAAAACTTTTATTGTTAAATGGTTCATATTTAAAGTTGTGGAACCAAATTAATTTGCATTAATGTGGTTGCATAATTTACAATCATAGCATGAACGTTTAATTATGTAGGTGAAATTTGAATATAAGGAAAGATTCAAGGCATATTCCGGATTTTGATTCTGCAATTCAAAGAAAAGAATAAAAAGGTGGAGCGGATTTGCGACGATGAACCTTTCAATTATATAGGCGCATTCTAACGCATATAATAAAGGACCGGAAACTCATCCCATCCATTCGTAATTTTGACCAAAAGTTTCTGTTCGCCCGTCATGCGATTTTTTTGTGTTTCTTCAGACTTCTCAAAATATAAACAATAAAATTTCAGGTTAAAAGCCACTGTGGACT
Organism: Synergus itoensis; assembly: GCA_904066005.1. Classification (NCBI taxonomy): domain Eukaryota; kingdom Metazoa; phylum Arthropoda; class Insecta; order Hymenoptera; family Cynipidae; genus Synergus; species Synergus itoensis. The sequence goes on along the minus strand of CAJFCP010000713.1, from coordinate 392,495 downwards.
GCCGGAAAGGGAGTATGTACAAACTATATAACTAAATGCCATGGGGAGGGGACGAACGCGTGTACAATGTACATTATATATTGTGCACATTGCATTTTAGACTCCTGATGGTGCAATTAAACGAAATTGAAGTAATTGTGATCGAGACGGCCTATTATGCTTTGCTGTCGATGTCCCACTTTCTAAATATATACTCATCCTTTTAAAAATTTGATGAAGACTATATTTTCTTTAAAAAATAATTTGAAATTCATAGTTTTGATGAAATTGAAACTAGGAGCTCGTCTACTTGAAAATTAATGTAAATATATTGAAAAAGGAATATTTTTAAATCATACGAATTTAAAATAATGAAAATTATTATTTGTTAACGCTTGAAAGATTAATTTTATTTTCTACATTTGCATGTATATTTTAAAATTACTATTTTTTCAATGACGATTAAGGTAAAAAATATTCATAATTCACATATCTGCAACACATCATACTAGAATCACATAAATGTAATTACAAAGAATATAAAACTCCACCATTATTGTTATGACTTTATATTACTTTATGCTTTCGTAAAAGTGGACACATTTCAGTTTTATGCACACATTAGTACATTGGAAAACTAAAAAGGATTGTTTTGTAAAGTTGTATTTCATACATTTTATTACCCTTTACATTATATTTCGCCTGTCATAAAATATGCTGTTAATTTAATGCAATTCTTTGGCTCTTTCAACTCTAAATAAAATCCTCGAAATGGATCATGAAGTTTAGTATTTAATTAAATATAATACAATGCGGTTTATAAATGAAATAATAATGTTTTCTGTTCCCAAAATGCAGCAGTGGTATTTTTTCACTGACCTACTAAAGCATAAAAATAAATTCAACTCTTAGGTCAGAAATTATCTGTAAAATCTCTCCCAGCTTAAAAGGATTCGCGTCCCAATTGAAGGATATTTTAAAAAGTAATATTTTTATATCTTTGGACATAATTTAGGTCATAAAAAAGATTATGAGAATCCGACAAATCATAATTGAAGTATATTTCTATTTTCGTAGAGTTCGTAGAAATTATACAAATATATTTTTCAAAACTGAGATCGGTTCTGCTATTTTCAGGATAACAGAATTGCTAAATTGCTTATACATTTTTTAAGTGTCAGAAATTTTATAATAAAAGTTACCTGATCAGTTTCCGGACGGATTCCGTGGCCGAGAATTGTAGTCGGATTATATATTTTTATATAACAAAAGAATAACCAAGAAAATGCATATTAAACTTTCAGTTACTGAAATGAAAAATATTTCAAGAAGTGAATAAGGAAATTGAGAGATTGTTTTTTGCATGCGCTTAAATGAAAACGAGTTTCAAAATGAATGCATGTTCTGAGACAGTAGAAAATACTCAAGAACCTGTTAATGTGTATATGCAAACGAATAAGCGAGTATCAACTAAAGTGAAAATATAATCAAAATAATGTTCTCTTTATGAATCTTGCTGATATGAAATTAGTATTGGACAACATTAATGCAATTCTACAAGGCCAATATAAACGCTTATGTGCACATACAGAAATATGAGCATCAGGCATGACCGCTTAATGCCACAATCAGTTGAGCATTCATCGGATAACCGTAACATTTTGCTGGCGATGACGCAACGCACAGGCCGTTATGAAATCGCCAAACGAGCGGCCCATAGAGAGGTGTGCGATTTTTAGACTCGTTTGCAGATTTCGCGACGACATCGTTGCATAAATTACATATATAACACTGCTGATCGTCGTGAATCCCAAAACAATACCTAACGCGATCCTCCACAACTGTCCCCAATATTTTCTTTCGTGGGAGTTGTATCCACGATTTTTGCGCAGTATCTACCGAAAAATCTTGTGAGATTCCTGATGACGGGCGGTTAAAATTTATAGAAGATATACATATACGGGCAGAAGATAATAGGAAACAAAAATTAATTAATTAGTTAATAATAATGTATTTAAAAGATATTTGTTTATGAAGGGTACTAAAGAAGTATTGAAAAAGTAGATCAGATTGAACTAAGTGTGTGTGATACTAATACGTGGGAAAAGTTGGCCCCCGGAAGTTGGTGCGTCTGTAATGCACGATTATTACGCGCATCCTTGCAAATTTCGCCGGGAGAATTGTTAATGCGTTTACATTCGCCATGCACACGCTGCAAACAAACTGGCGGATATATTTCGGCTTAATAATACCGAGTCCGTAGATGTAAGATAGTTATAATTAGGACCGCATTCGGTCTAGCAATAAGCAGGTTACCCATGTGAACTTCCTTCGCTTGAATTTCGGCAGTACCGTGAAGAGGTTGTTAGGACTCTAATCTTTCACTGTATCGTTTTACTCGAAATGTAAATAATTCAAAAGTTCAACTCATCTTTCATGAATTGCAATTTGAGCGCTTTTCTAATAATTTTAAATTTTCAAATTTGGACAGTTTATTTTCTATTCATATAAGTTTCTAAACATAATAAATTTACTCTCTGAACGAGGATTTCGGTTTCTAACAATTTCTACATTCAAAATTTGGATCTGGAAATAAATATACACATCGGACATATTTCACTGCGAATTTTAACAATTCTGGCATAATTTTTGCACAACTTTTAATGTCTTTCGAATGTGATCTGCATAATATTGGCTTAGTGTTATTTATGTTGATATTGCGCATATTTTAGACTCTCTTTAAAATGCAGAAGTCACGACAGGTGCTTAATCAGAATCGAACACGAGCAGCAACTCTTCTACCGTTATTTCTGCATGGTAGAGTGCACTTTTTAGAGAATGCACAAAAAGCTCAAAAGCATGAGCATCGCATTTATAATAATTAAATTCGTGCATACGCAGCGGTCTGGCACAGGTAAATAGCGCATTATTATTTACGTACTTTGTTTGCGAAAATTACGTATTCGGTCGTCGTGATTATTGCATTTCAGTTAGCGGATCTGTTATTTCAACGTTTTTGTCGCGCAGGATGTAGGTAGGTGGCTGGATGCGCCCGGGCTTGGCTTCGAAATGTTATTAATGCTGCAGCGAGCGGCAAGCAGCAAACAAAAATAATTAATATTTATCGTCCACGATTTCCGTACCCGCGAATATCGAGAACGCGATACTGCACCCACCATCCATATATATATATATATATATATATATATATATGTGTGTGTGTCCAATACAGGGTGTTTCACGTGATTTGATCATCAGCAATCAAACAAATTCAGCTGCAAGTGTTTTCAAAACTTTCCAAACAATTAATCTTTATTTCATATCGAGAAAAAAATTTGTCATTTGCATGAGTCTCATGTTGAAATGCCAGTCAACATTTCAAATAATATTTACAGAATACACGGAGAAAAATGGATATTCAAGCTTAATATCTTGGATACTGAACTATGTGACAGCCATCTAAAGATATTCAGTTTAAGTATCTGGATATTCAGGCTCAATATCTTAGATAGTTAAGTCATCTATTTGAATATCTAAGATATTGAGCCTGAATATCCAGATACCAGTATAGGTGATCAACATCTAAGATATTCAATAAGATGAATATCTGGATATTTAGGATGAATATCTGGATATTTAGGATGAATATCTAGATATTTAGGATGAATATATTTGTAATTCAATTTTTTGACTATCTAGATATTAAGTTTGAGTATCCATTTTTCTCCGTGTAGTAACAATAATATATGGTCTATTTAGTCTTCTAATTATTTTATTTACTGTACGATAGAGTCGGTGATTTAATGAAGACGTTTATTAGTTTGAATATATTCAGTTGATTTATGTTATAAGTATCAAAATTTTACATTTGGTATGACTTTCGTTTTGACATTTGCACATCTGTAAGGACAAGTTTTATCTTCAAAATTTGAAGAGCAGATGGCGATAAATAAAAAATGGGAATAATATACATTCTTTTATTTTAAATTGTAACTTGAAACATTTATTAGACAACACCTTTATTTGAAAAAGTGTAAAAATGTCACTTTTGGTAAAAGATTATTTTTTTATATATAAAATATTTTTTTTATATATAAAATATAATTTTTTATTATGAATTAAATTTAAAAAAAATGAATACTTTTGTACGCCCTATTGTCCTTTTACGTCACTGATCCAGGCTAATTTTCCAACCGTACAAAATTTCGAGCTGGCGTTAATTCGATAACATATATGTAGATATGCGGCTCTGATTTATTTAGCGATCGGCGCATGCTCGTTTTTTCAGCACTGCTAATACGTATTTCGTTTATTAGTTTTGCCATTTAAATTTTTAATTCCGCATTGTTTATCTTGACGCGCAAAATGCAATTCTCCAATTTTTGGAAAATTTCCAGAAACGAGTAGTTTATTTGACGATATGATGTATACAGGGACTTGAATTGCAAATGTAAAAGCAGTGCTTCATTCGTTGATTAATATCAAACGTGTAAACGATTTTATTCCATCAGTTTGATTCCAAATTCACATCACAAATTGTGAAGTACCGGAAATGAGATCTCATGGTATTAAAATGGAACGTGTAACAATGCCGATCAATACTTTATAATTGCGAGTAATTTTATATCGCAAGCTTTCAACTCATAACTTTTATAGTAGTCATTTTTTTATAAAAGTATAATCATTTTGTTACGTTCATTTGATTATTATATGTTTTTTTTCTATTAATATTTTCTTTTCTCTAAGAATTTCTTATTGTAATTCTGAAAGGAAGTTCTGTATTTCTTTAAATATTTCGTTGTACTTCTTGTCTCTAAGAATGCATTTTGATGCTTTACGCATGTAAAAAATGTATGGTGAATTGTCTGAGGTGTTTATACATTACAACGAACAAATTACAATTCGCAGTACGTCGCATGTCCAAGTACATTCTTACGTCTGTCGCAGGACACTTATAAGTACACGTATTGAATTCCCCCATTGACTCGTTTTCTTGACCTTGAAAGTAATTCATCGAATACACACTGCTTCTCAAATTTGATTTTTTATCTAAAATTCCAATCATGAATATGAATAATTGTAAAAAAAGTAGAATATATACCTATTCTAATCCTCTTTTATTGCCCATATATCTGTCTATATATAGGACGAGTTTTTTTTATCTTGAGATATCGAAATATCTCAAGAACTACGCATCGTATGAAAAATGTATAAAAATTTTTTATTTTCGAGGGGGGAAAGCTACTCCGCAAAAAATAACACCACACCCCACGTATTGCAGACATTTTTTTTTCGTATGATGCGTATTTCTTAAGATATATCGATCCTGTAATATTCTAAACTCACTCTATTTTTTTAACATGATCAATATCATGAGGTATCAATTTCTTGATACCTCTTTTTATTTTGTAAATAAATTTTGTAGAGCCTCGCCCATTCTTTGATGTAAAACACATTATAATTGAAATAAATAAATCTCTCGTATTTTCATCCTTCATCTGCCGTAAATTCATATGTAGATAAAAAACGAGACTGAGATTCGTGACCACACACGATCAGAGAATACGAGATAGCGAATAAATCGTCAAGATTCTGTTCTATCGTCCATATTGGGAGCACTTCGTAAGATAGGGATCGCCAAAAACGTCGTTCCTGCATTTCGGCAGTGAGATGCGTGGGAGAGCGCGGGCGGCAGGATGCAACGAAACAATTGGTGGAAGGATGGTAGAAAAAATTCACTGTGTCCACGAAACCGTAACCACTGTGCCAAAATTAGTCTGAGAGTACAACCATTATTCTTCCAAAATGAGGAAAGAGGGGATAACCACAAAATTTGATTCATTCTTGAGGAAGGTGCTCAAGAAGAAGAACGAAATCTTCATGAGTGCTTTAAACACATTTTTAATCAGCAATTTCATCAAATTTCGGTTATATGATTACAAATTTAAAAGTGCCTAAATTTTAGAAATCTTCAGTACCTATTAATTTCTTAAACTGCGTTGCAATTAACATGTGAGACTTTCCAGAAATTTGAAGCCGTCTCTTGCATCAGAATTTTTAAATAAACAATGTGAAGGGTAATTTCCTAGAAATCAAAACATCAAAATTCGTCTAAACATATCCGCGAATCAATCAAAAATAAAAAATGTTAAATATTAATACACTGAGCTTCTCTTTTACAAAGTATAAAAATAATTATCAGAATAAACTGAAAGCTCATTTTGTAGTAATAAGTGAATCATGATTCTTGATGACTTTTTTTCATAATTGTCGTAAGAATATCTGCATAAAGTAGGAGGGGAATGTCCTGATACGAGATCAAGAACCTCTTTGGTTTTCCGAAGTTTACAAGGAGGCGTTTCTTTTTCAACTCCTTGCGAACGAGTCATGGCTATTTCTTTCTCAAATCAAACATTCTAGAAATAAAGTTTCGATCTTTTTTTCCGGCGTCGTTTCTTGCACACGCAACGGGCCATGCATTTGTATCGCAAACGTCACGCATACAATTACTAAATTTTGTGGATGTAGTGTGTGCAGTTCACACTAGTCATACGCATGTACACGATGGTCACGCATGCTGCAAGGAGTTTAAGGCCCTGTAGATTACGGCCGTTGCACCGAATACATCGATCAAGTTTGCCGAACTCGACACAGGCAACGACATCACTTCTGCCGGATGTTACGTGTCGGTGGGTCGCTAAAATCTAGTAAGATATATTTACAGATTAAAAAGTGCACCCAGTTCGTTTTTAATCAATTTCTTCGCGGAAAAAAATATTTATGTTAATTTTTTCATTTCAAACCCATAACTCGTGATTGTTAATATCAATAAAAGCTCTTGGCTCTAAAATAAAGGCTCTTTTTAAGAGCCTTTATCCAAGCAAGCGCAAAATATTCACAGAAATTTGTGATTTTTGTCATTTATGGTTGAAGATATCAAAGATGATGCGACTTTCGACAAAAGGATTAAAGCCAAAACATCCGCAGGCCATTCCTGGGCGTTTGGTATTCGAGCTACGCCTAAAAGCAAGTTCTAAGTGGCTAAGTCAAGTCAACAGGGGCAATGCACCAGGCGATGACCAAGGTGGGGTTTGCGGGCCTTGTTGGCAGGTGGTTCTTCCTCGGCTCAAAGAACTTTTGTAGGGGCGTTGATCCGCACAACGACGCCACCACGAGAAAGAGAGTACCTTGTCCAAAAGACTGAAGAATAAATTCAACAGCTTTGTCCCAAAAAATACAGAGCTCCAGCGTAATAGAAACGCCTTTGAGAAAGCAAGAGGTCCATGGAACAGGACATATTCTTGGCAAATATTCGTGGACTTTCCTTGAAGCCCTGGGAATGATAGTTTAGGGTCCGCCATTTTACTTCCCTGCCAGCTAGAAGTGCGTGAGAAAAAGTTGATCTGCACCTGCTATGTGATTGGCATTAAAACAAAAAACTTTTCCCTCTTATAATTACAATTAACAATAACAATTTTTACGATTTAACGTAACAATTTTTAGAATTACGATTATAATGACCATCTGACATTTTTAATTGTACAGACTGTTTATGATTCGCTACAGCTACAGTTCAAGTAAAAATTTATGGGCTGAACGAATATTGTAGTTCCATATTTGTAAGGATAATATTTTTTATGGTCCAAACGATCATAAATACGTTTTCGCCATGAACATTTATGATCATACACTATCCGAATTATTTATGATCGGTTTTATAAAACACGCGCTACGGGAGTTGCTTTCCGTTCCAGATAATTATTTTTTTATTTTGATAGATAAAAAATGGATGTGAAATATATTGTTAAATCGAATCTCAGGAGAGACCCTTTGTCGAAAGAATATCCAAGTGTTGAAAACTTGAGTTCTGTATAACATTGTGTTTCATCCTGAAAGAGTTGTTTTTATTTTCAAATATCTTCATCAGCTTTTGTAATATTAATACAATCGTTATCTTCAAGAATGCTATTTTCTGGAAATAGAACGGAAGGTCTTTGAGCGAAAATAATTGATAAATTAGGATTCTGACTGATGTTTCTTTTCAGAGAGATTTATTCTTTAAATCTCACGGATACAAAATGTGAGGATTTCAGAAACGCGCGAGAAACTACTCCAGGAAGGATAAATTGCTAGTGAAATGATGTCATTATTGAGGAAAGAGCTTTTAAAACTCGACAGATCTAGAATAACTTCATAATTGCTGAAAGTATTTTATCTTCCATCGAAACCATCTCCTGTAAGTAATAAAAGGAGAAGTTCAAATAGCGTAAAAGATTATTAAAAACATGAGAATGTTCTTCAGTTTTTCCTTCAGCTACAGCTTTCATTTAATCCTTAAGCGTCAAGTTTCTTAGAGACTATCAAAGGGGCTTCACGGAGCAAACAAAATTAATAAATCTTAAGGAAAAGGGGGTCAAATGTTAATCGATCTTAAAACAAGGTTGAAGCGAGAACTACTCCAGGAGAAATGCAAGCTTCTCTTCCCCTTTTCTTCTCTTGAAGTCATCCCTGTGAAAGGTATTCTTAAAAAACGCGCATCATTTCACACGTTTCGAATGACAAGGAGCAAAGTAGAACTTTTAAACTCCTTCTGCTTTTTTTTCTAATTTGAAGGATGTTTTGCGAGCAAGAGGAACCTTGGTCGGTAAAATCGAAGGAAGAAGAAAATGGAAGAAGCGGGGCTTCGTGTCGCTCCGAGTTCGGCTCGTATTGCATAGCATATCCATCGTGTATTCTTGTATAGTGTCTGCACATACATATACATTTACATATACGTATATATATGTATAGTAAGCGGAGACGATTGCACGGGTGGGATTGTAGTGAAAAAAAGCAAAAGGGCCGCCACCGAAAACCGCCTAGCGATTGCATTGAGGAGAAGAAGAGAGTAGAGACGATACTCTCGAAGCGAGCAAGGAACGGCTGCATCTGACGTAGGTTCGGTAGGTTGGAGGGTGGCGGGAGTCTCTAGAAATTAGGTTGTTGCACTGCATTGGACCCGTAGTGGGGTCAGACCAAGGCCCCTGCTGCTTGCTTCCCCTTCGCGAATTTAGGCCGTTGCACTTTTCGGACCCTGCGCCCGAAGAGTGGGGGGCCCAAATAGAAGCAGAATAGTTGGGGTGGGGAGTGCATCGCCGAAACGAAGCCATGGAGGGATAGAGTGCATTTAGGCACAACCTCGTCAAGCCCATGGAGAGGGAACTCTAGCACAGAGTCAGGGCCGCAATGCACAAATTCCTGCATTCTCTAAAAGAAATCGCTTCTCTGTCCTTGATGTTTCATTAAAAACAAATTATTTGCCAATCAACCCATTTTTATATGAAAAAATGTAATGCATATGTTCACAGCATCGTTGATTCATAATTCAGTTTTGATAGAACATTATTCTAGATAATAACCCAGCATCTTTGTATTTACAACTTTAAATTTGTAATTTTCCATGAATATTGGCAAATTTTTCATATACACTGTGGATAATTTCCGAAAAGTTAGGAGATTTATCCAGAAGGTTCGGAGAATGACTAATACATCTCCGAAAAATTAGGAAATTTAAAGTGTCCTAAGCATGTTCGAATTATGTAAACGTGCGTTCATTGTCAGCCACAACCCTTCGCAAGCGCAAAAACATTTACGTAAGAGTTGAATGTATCCTAATTATAGGGTTGAGTCGCTAGTTGCAAGCAGATACAGGTCTCTACAACCAACGACTGGACCATTAGGACACAATTCACATGTAACTTTACTGACAAGTTTAGATAATTTCGGAGAAATTTGCATTTAAATAGATTATAATGAATGATATTACAATGTATGGCTGGTAAGAATACACTGAAAGAACTCTATGGTTGTGACAACCACAGAAATAGTAAAATATGGTATAACTAATAATTTGCGGTTGACACAACTACGGTTATAGTTGCCACAACCACAAATATTATGCACGGAAAAAAAGGTATGGTTGGGCTAACCATATATATTGATCCATATTATATGTTTGCATCAACCATAGAATAGTTGCAGCAACCATATAATATGGATGCACCATATTTATCAATATATATGGTTGGCCCAACCATACCTTTTTTTCCGTGTGTGACAACAACCGCAGCTATGTGGCACCTATTATAAAATAGTTTTGATTGTTGCCACGTAATAGATATGGTTGTGGCAATCATAAATTGTATTTGTACCATATTTAACTATTTTTGTGGTTGTCACATCCATAACAGTTTTTTCCGTGTAGAGTCCGAAAAATTTTGAGATTAAATCTATGATTATCTTAAACCTTATGAGGCATCTTTGGAGGAGAGATGGTGTTTTAGAATTTTACATTTTTGAACATTTCAACAATGAGCTGCTTTCTGTGATCACATAGCATGCGTGGAAGGATCTTTTGTGAATTCTTGATCATAAAGTACATAACTACCCACGTGCATACCTACGGGCGCACGTAATCGTATACCTTCCTCTGCGATCCTGGGGCATCTTTGAAATTTTGCAGAAAAAGAAAATGGAAAAAATGATGTAATGAAAAAGTGACCTGAGAACTCGCCTGAGAATGTTCGAAAAATATTTTTAGTATACTCTGTATGTCTCTATAGAGATAGATTAATGTAAACAATAATAATAATTTGCACAATATTCTTCTATATAATTTATATCAAAATATATGTTAAGTGAAAATAACTTTTATGGTAAAGAGTAACTGTTCAAGGTTGGGTTTCCGAAAGTATGTGTATATCTAAAGTTCTGACTCGTTAAATTTTCCTTATAGTATAAACGACTAAGTAAAAATTGTTCAGTTGGAGTTTCGTAATCATACCTACTGCATTTTTTAAAATGAAGTGTTGAGAAAGTCAAGAGTGTAAATTTAAAGAAAAGACTTTAAGACCTCGTTGCTCAAGGTCGGTTGGATTGGTAATATTGGTATGATGTTTATGAAACAGCTGCACGTTTTGAGAAAGAGTCTACGCATATTTAAACAATCAAATACTGAATCATCACAATTTAGTTGAATGATTTATGTAGCTAAATGTATCACATTATATGTTGGACGTACATTCATCTCATCAATGATTGAAATTCACTGAAATTTAGATAAAAACTGACTTATAAAAACTTAAATACCAAAGTCTAAAAAATGTGTGCTTACCTATATACTTTTATTGAAACGAATATTAAATTATTAATGATAAATAAGTATTTTGTTAATTATTCTCATGTGCAGAGGTTCCGTTTTTTTTAACTAGAAAATTTTGTTATTTTACATAAAGCGACATTTAAAAAAAGACAGGTTTTATTTGGCGGAAGATATTATTATTAACTGATTAAAAACATCTGTGAATTTTGTTATACATTTTGCAAGATATTTTAAATAAACAAGCCTTGAATTAAGAGTTTATAAATGTACATTTAAGCAAAAGTGATCATTTCAAACACAGTAAAATGTAGACTTCAGAAATATAGACTTGAAAATAAACTTGAATTCTCTTAATTAAATTTTCTTGAATTTCGCCTTTAAATTCTCGTGAACTTTTTTGTAACCTTTGAATATTTATGGATTATATTTTGTATTCCTAAAATTTTTAAATTCAACTGTAAATCAAAATTGCTAGTAGATGGCCCCTCGATCCAACATGTGCGAAGTTTCTATACAACATGAAAAAGAGTTTGTGCAATATTTTTCGTTTCTCAAGCTTGAGTTCGAAGTTGAGCGCCGGGCCTAGAGAGAAAAAACGAAAAGTCGGACGAGAGAAACGCGCTTGGCCCAGGGAGTAAATTGCATTTAGGCCGTTGCACCTAAGGTGGGGTTTGGTTGGCCAGGTACCCATACACTCGAGGGTCCCATCTTGTATCGGCGATTGGGTACAAGTAAGTGTATATCTATATGTCTATTCACGTAAAAAAGGGGGCAAGTGGACCTAGCAACTAGAGGGGGTGGGGCGAGAAGGGGCCGAGGAAAAAGAAAGGGGAGAGGAATTGGAGAAGGTGGCGGAGAGGTACATTTTGGGTCTCCTCTTATTGCATTGGACGGTTAGAGCGAGGGATTGGTAGCTCCAATGCATTTTGGGACTATTCGGACGAGCGAGCCAGTGGTGGGGACACCAGCCGGGCCCTAGCAACGAGAGGAAGACGCCTAGCAACGCGCGAGCGGGGTGTCGGGGTGTGTTCCAAATGGTGGGGGTGGGGGAGCCTAGCATGCATTTAGGCACATGCACACGCAGGTTGAGAGACCGAATGGAGTGGGCCCATCCAAAAGATACCGTGGAGTGGGGGGTAAGTAGGGTTCACGGGAGTTTTTCGACTCCTTCGCCCGCTCGGTCACCACGACTAGTTTCAGTGGTTCGCAAATTTTTATCTTTCAATCCTTAGTCTTTTCAATCTATTCCTTTTTTTTCCAGGGGGGTACATAATGACTTAGAATTTTGCTGCACAGATACTCTGCGATAGTATGATATAAACAATTACAAGATTTTTATATTCGTTTATTGAAGAGACTTTTTTATTAAAGGAATAAATGTTAATGGTAACCACATCTTAGGTAAGGTAGCCTTGATTAATAGGATAGATATTTCTGGAATAAGGATTATATACTTGATAAGCATTGAATATTATGAATAAAAATGGATGGAGGAAATGTCTGGTTTGGAGTTTGATGAAATGTCAACCATTGATCGTTAGGGAATTGACTATCTGACGAAACAACATAAGCGAGGTTCTTTGAGTTTACAATTGCAACGTGCCGAGTTAATTGTTCACGCAGTATTTCCCGTAGGCTCATGCACGCTGGCACACAAATGAAGAACGCACGAATGCGTCTGTGCACGCGAGACAAAAGTGTTATCTGAGATTTACCAGAGAATATAATTTGCGATAAGACGCAACATGAAAATAGATTGGCTATATTTGACAAGTTACGTTCTAGGGACACGTGACCATTCTATCCCCTGTGGAAATCTACCCAAATTAGTCAATACTATAATTGGGCGCCAATCTGGGTCCAACATAGGTATTTGGTATTGGTAATGATTGGGCATTATGGTGTTATGGGCATTATGGTACTATGGGTATACCCAGAGGGCGTCCGGTTGGTACTTAGGCAAACGATCTCGAACCCAGATGTTCTTTCTGGTAATTTTTCTACAAAATCAAGTAACAGATGACATATGCCAATAGAATATTCCAAAGGATCTTGGATTATCTATAATAGAATTGCATTTCCAATTCATATTTCTAAAACTGAAATTTTGAAAATCTGCGATTAATTTCCTGTTTCTTCCGGGACAAATAATTTTGAAATATGTACTAACAATAAGAGACATGTCACAATTAATTTAAAGTATTTTATACTTGAATGAATACAAGTCACAAGCATGTCTTCCTGTTGTACACAAATCGCTTCTTATTGTATTATACATATACTTTGATTTAGTTACGTCTACTGAAAAGACTGATTCTCGTTTACGCGGAATTAAATATTCAAATTATAAGATGATTAAAATGTTGTTTCGCTTTTCATGTCCAATAAAAGCATATTCTATACAGACAATATGTTTTTATCATAATATTGCAAAGCTTGGAAATTTCAGGGTTAAGCTTTCCGAGTCTAATAATCCATTGAATCATGTACGTGTTCATGGGTGCTTGGAATATCAAAAGGGACGGCGGTTAATTATGAGGTTGTTCTCTCGCTGGATGGACTTCCGCTTACGAAGGATGGGGATGGGGTGAATAGATTCGATAACGCCAATGTTATTCCTTAACAGTTCATTTCCCATTCCTCCTGAAATTTACAGATTACTTTATGCATTTTCACATTAATTTACAATGTCACATTATATAATAATTACGAGATCACACTATAGTCCATATTCTGTTTGAAAATAATTGTATCACACATTGATACACATTGTGTATCGCTTCACTGTTAAAAACTTATTTTTGAAACTTCCAATACATGTACTGCAATTTATAGTCATATATGCTTGTTCCAAGTTATTTGACAGTGCAGATAAAACGTGTTATTAGAGATCTCTACGCGAGAACAGACACCAGAAACGCATCGATGAATCGAGAATTGAGATTGATAAGCATTTAGGTTGAATCCTTTATATTTCATAGTTCTATCTTTCAACACTGCTGCACAGTTGTGACAGAAATGCCGATCGTTCTCGTTGAGTGACAGATCAACTCTTCCCTTTTTACCCTTTGTTTGAACTACCTCAGCTTAAAGGACGAGCTTCCCATTTCCTCTCTTTAATGGAGAGAATTTAATTATCTAATCATGCTTCATTTTATCATTTTGATTCGTCATATTAGATCTACCATCTTGGTTTTTTCCACCTTGAAATCAAATTCGAAATCACCTCCCTCAAAAAGTCCTTAGTTCCAAAAAGTAATCTAATTTGAATTAGCGAACAAGTGATCCTTTATTATTCTAATTCCGAATTTGTATATAATTAGTTAGGGTATATATATAGTTAGGGTAAATTACAATTCTGGCCAGCTTCAGACTTAGCTACCCCCTCAGCGCCAGGACTAGAATCTAGTCTAGACAGTCTAATCTGAGTCTGGCCAACGCCATGCAATTTTTCCACGATAAATGAATTTAAAAACTAATTAAGTTTGAGATGAAATTGTGAGATGGAATTGTGAGATTGAATTTGTGAAATGTTTTAGAAAGATTCTGTGGTCTATATGTTTGGAGAATAATATAGAGGGAAGAAGATAGGAACAGAGTTTGGTTTCCTCTTGTCTCTAGGAACCCCTTTGTGCCTCCCTCTCTGTTTCCTGGAGCCGCGGTCTCGCGTTTTCCCCACCTTTTGAATCAGACTCTGTAAGGAGGCCATATTTCATAAGACTTGCTTGCTTTCCTTTACTTTCCTTTCCTTTCCTACACTTTCCTTCCTCTTCCGCAGGCAGACCAAGGGGTCTCTCCGGCAACCAACGCTTGCGCGACTCATTCCCATCTCGTCCCATCCAATCCCATAGCCCTCCGGTACTGCCAGCCCGCCAATGTAATGTTTCTTTTATTGATTTTGTGGCGACCCGCAGAAATTACAGCGGCTTCGCGAATCTCTACTCCGGAAAAGTACGGCCCTGCCAATATTATAATGTCGCCCCATAGTAAACCCCACCAAGCAATCACAAAATACACGTTACTCATGCGGATTCAATTTTAAATCAGAAAGTTTCAATTTTCTAATGAGTCTTTATTTTCTAATGAGTGTTTATTTTCTTTCATGAATTAAGGGTTTCAACTAATTAATTCATAATTTATTTGGAGCGTTAAATTTGCATACCGAACTCCAGTTGAAAATGATTTCAAAAGACTGCGGAGGATTTTCATTCTTCAATAATTTAAATTTATATTAAATAATTTTTTCATAGCAATTACACTAAAAGAGTTTTAATCTTTCGAATGACAAATATTTTATTAGGAGCTTTTTAGCCAAAAGAAATTTACCTTTATAGAGAAAGGGGTATATTTAAACTAATATAGTTCCTATGTCTATTCAGTGAATCCCATTCAAGTGTGATTCATTCACGTTTATTCTGATGGATGAAAACCTTGTTTCCCGCGAATTTATTTTCCTTATCGACTGCATAAATTAGACAAAAGATATAGTGGAACTTAAAATTGGAGTCTTTTTCAGTTTCAGGTATTTACATTTCATTGAATAATTAAAATCAAACTTAAAGTTTGATATGAAGTTTAAACTTTATTTTAGACTGTGGCTTAATATTTAGGTTAAGCAAAGATTAGGTAAAATATGAACTCTTTGGACCTTTCAATTTATTCTGATATTTGATGTAGAGAAGTCATGAGTTATGGCATTCTTTTAGAAGCGAACATTTGAAAAGGAAAAACAGGGGAGTGCTACAATTTTTCACAGCTCACATGAACATCTTGCTTCGACGGTCCGCGAAAATATTTTGAATGTGGTCGAGCAGTTACTTACGCTAGAATGAAAAAACAGTTTATTTGACAAAAAAACTGTCATATGTTTATTTTAATATTCTTCTTGTATAATATATTGTTTAATTTAATTTTCCTTATATAAGCAATAATTCGGTGATATATTCTTTAATTATCCTTGGTAATCAAAATACTCCTATTCAGGTTCTTGACATTAATATTTAAAAAAGTATATATAGGGAATACTAAAGATCATATTTGAGAATCTCGTTAGAAAATTATAATTAAATAATTAACATACATGACAGACAGTTATATGTAGTTTATTAGATTATCAATATCGCGAATGTAAAATTAAATCCACTCGTTCTCGTCGAGTTTATAATTGAGTACGAATTTGTCACTGTTGGCAAATCTTTAAAATTTTACTAGTTTATTATTTATTAAAACCGCATTAACTCATTACAGATGAGAATGGAGAGAATTTTTTTGTAAATTGATTGACTTGAAGCACATTAAGCTATTATATGTGTTAGTTCTGTTCTTCAAAAACGTATAATTTTTTACACTGAACACTTTGCTTTTCCCAGAAATTATTCTTTTTACTCCTTTAATGTAACTCTACTAAGAGGATTATGCTCATTATGCACTTTAATGACAACAGCAGACCCTCTTATTTTCCTCGTGCAATAGCTTTACATTGTGTACAAAAGTGATTAAAATGTGAGGCAATTTGCAATGTATGAAATTAAATGTAATGAACAAATTAAATTGAAAATAAGAACAAGAAGGATTAAAATGGCAATGCAAAGTTCGCCTTTAATTATAAAAATATTGAAAATAATTTTTTTTCGATTTTCTACAAAGTGGATTCTTTTCGACAGTATAAACCTCTTTTATTGTCAGATTTTATAGAAATTTAAGAGAATTCGGAAATTATAAGTCGTGTTTTTATCTTACCGGAAATAAAACTAATGTCTTTTGTTTTGTATATGATCAGAGAACACGCGAATCGTGCGATGACCTGTACCCAACGAGTCCTGAGTAAGGGATACAGGCACTTCCGACGCGCGGCGTCGAGCGTCGGCGTCGATAGGTCAAGGACACTCCTCTGGTTCTCGGGGTCAGGTCGACAAATCACCCTTTCCCGCGTGAACACCCATGAAAAAAGAGGCCATCCCCTCGTCCATTGGGGTTCCCCTTCGAATCTAAAAAAAAGGCTCAAATCGCTCCATGAACCTCGTTACTAACGCTTCGATCGTTCAATGGTATACGCATGATACTTTTCACGTTCCAGTCCACAAGCAATGTGAGAGCAATATTTTTGCGAATATTTTCAGAAAATTGTAATATTATGAGTTGAAAATATATAATTGTTTAATAAAGGATTTTCTAATAAAAATCAGAGAATTGTAAAGAATTATTCGTCTCATTAACATTATTACAATATGCATCGAGTTGGATTAGCTTTATTAATAATCCTCCGAAGCTATTGTGGGAAACTGGAAAATCTACAATTGGTATAAATATATGTGAAAATCGACTGAAATTATTTTGATGCATGTTGATTAATATTTATGACGGACATTCATCGTCATATATTCCCTGAAACATTGGTCGGTTACCTTTCGTTTCAAATCGCAATTGGCAGACGCATTAGAATTTTCAATTATAATCTATGATATTCAAACATTATTTATGAAAATAAGTTGTTGATATGAGGAAATAAATCACGAGATTAGGTTGTATTAGATCTATAAAAATTGGATCTAAAAAAAGCCTAATTTTGACAATTTATTTTGGGAGTATGGGAAAACGAATAGCATTTATTTTTAGAGGGTTCATTTAACACATATTAAAGTATGAAACAAAATTTTTATTATTTTTTTCATATAAAATGGCGGCGATACAGGTAATCTCCGGAAAAGTGTTTTCGGAAAGCTGCTCCGCGGGCGAACAAATTTCTGGGAAACTGTGAGAGCTGGACCAAAAAAACGAAAATTTTTTAAAATTATATACCAATATACCAATATACCAATATACTAATTATACGTTCATAATAATAAATATTTTTAGCTAATAAGAGTCAATAAACCTTCCTCTCATATAGACGAAGGTTTATTGACTCTTATTAGCTAAAAATATTTATTATTATGAATGTATAATTGGGTAAACTAAATTGCTCTTATGGTAAAGTATCACATGCCCTTAAAGAAATAAAAATTGGGAATTGTTGAAAAATATCTATGGCTTTCAATTTATTGGGAGAGAGCAAAAACGAGTGGCACGAATTTTTGTGAAACTCAATGAAAAGGGCCTTTGGCTATAAAGCGTTGATCTCGCGGAATTTGCACGTGCTTCAATCTCATATGAAGGTGTGCATTTTAAAAGGCGCGACGAACCACGTGTCGTTACGTGGCACGTCATACTCTCGGTACCGTACACGTACGTACGTGACTCTCGTTTTCGCTGGTACGTATAGAAAGCGAAAACGCTTCTACCTACATTTTCGCCCATTCACGCAGAGCGGTGAAGTTAAAAAAAACAGAGAGAGGGGGTGGCAAGTTGGGAGGAATAAAAGGAGGAAAAGAGTACGGAAAAAGGGAAAAACGAGAAAAACGGACCGCGCACCATCGCCGACAGAGGTAACGCAATGCGACTGAAAGGGCGAAAGAGAGATCGACTCAGTGAAAGGTGGTCGGGGAAAAGCAAAGAGAGATCAGAAGACTGCATGTGATGGATGAAAAGAGAAAAAACGAATCGAAAAAATGCGAGTTTCACGCTTTTCCGATTTTGTGGTCATCCCCTATTTTAAATTTTAACGGCAAATGGATTTAAAAAAACGAAAGCTTGTAAGCCGTGTATACTTAACATGTCGCACTAGAAATACGACGGATTTTATTTTAAATGCAAATTTTCCATGAGGTTTTTTATTTCTTTTTTCCATTTTCAAGTATAAAATGAAGAGCATAAATCACTCTAAATTGTTTAACTGACACCGACCTGTCTGAATTTTTTCCCAATTTTCTGATGACGCTATTACGTAGGTTTGTTGCAGAATTTTTTTTAAGATAATCGGATATTTGCGGCCCAATATTTCTTTTAAAAATTAGCTTACTTGATATGAATTGGAAGATTAATGAATTTTTAAATTAATTAAATTTTTAAATTCACGAGATTATCGTTTGATGCGGTGGGAGTGGATGTGTACGCAATTTGAGAAACGCTGCTTATTTGACTGAAGATAGACCGAGAAAGAGAGGGTGGAAGTTGTAAAGGAAGGAAAGAGGGAAGAAAAGAGAAGCAAAAAGGGAGAAAGAGAAAAAGGGTATGAAGAGAGATAAAGCATTACAGCAGGGTAAAAAGGGAAAGGGCTTTAGACTGGTTGCCAGGGATGAAGTACGTAGGTATTGATCTATTTAAAGCCTAGAGTACCAAACGAGGTCCTTATTAAAAAGCGGAATGAAACAAGGGTAGCTACCTTCACTGCCTTCTCCTCATCCCCTTTCGCGATCTTTTTCCCTTCCCTCGTGTCCCTCTAGCTTTCCACCCTCACTCTGCTCTTTTACCCTCTGTCGTTCTTGCATTTCGCGCTCTCTTTCGTAAGGGATAAAAAAATGTTTCACTGCGTCCTCGCATCCCTTGCAATACTTGAGAATTACTATAGAGGTGGATTCACATACGTGTCTGGCAGGATTCCTATATTTACTCTTCCACAGTCCTACAGGATCATGCTAATGGAAGGAGAAATTTATTTTGAATACTCCTCCACAAATAAAAGGAATGTAATATGCCATATTCCAGTTGCTAATTAAAATAGTATAATTGTTCCGAGGAACTTTTATTTCAAGAAAAAACTTCCCTGTAGGTGTTCAAAAATTACATTGTTACGTAAAATTCTCAATAATTAAGTTACTTTAATTATATTTTAATTCAAGTTCATCTAAAAATACAAGGGCAGCCACTAAAAATTCTTCTTTTTGAAAAATGGAAATACATTGCGGATTATTAAGCTAATAATCAAAAATTGTTTCCTGATCTGAAGAATTTCAATGTTTTCCTATATCGTTGAGATACTTTTATTCAACGCATAAAAATCAGGAATTTAAATGAAAAATAACTAAGCGAATCAGCGTCAACGAGTAATTTGCAGGCATGAAAGGTCAGGAACGCATGTTTTTCACTCCTTTAGTAAAATCAGGGGAGGCAGAATTACCATTGCCACCTCTCCTCGCTCTCTCGCTAGGGAATACGAATTTTATTATGCATTTACGCACTTATACATCTCATGTAACTACGCACCCCCCCAACCCGCTGGCACCGCGACCGGGACGAAATCCACCCCCACTACATGATTCTGGTACAACCCCAGCACCAATAGAAAGCCCCGCGACTAGTGCTAAAAAGGGAGATCGATACTAAAATGCTTTAAAATCGCGGATTTTATATCTAGTGGGGATGGCTGGTCCTGCTATAGAGCACCAGTATAACCACCATTCGAAGCAGGGTAATACTGCTTGTTTTTCATCATTACCTATAACTCTCTTGTATGAAAATTATTTCTGTCACTGAGCGTAATTCTGTTTTCAGTGTTCGGAACATCAATTGTCATGTCATTCATTTTCCATAGTCATGAATGCTTCTTAAGACTCATTTAATATGTTTAAGAGAAGGATTTATAAACAGATATATTATTTTGATCCCTTTGTTTATGACATAACCATGAGCTATTTTTATCACAAAATCACATAAACTTCAGCGATAACCATTGTAATATATATAATAAAAAATTTGAAAGGACAATATTAAAATAAACTTACCTTAGGTAATAATTTCAGGGGATACATTCAACTTCTTTTTGAAAACAACTTTGATCATGTCATAAATTTATTTACGAAGATTAGGTATCTAAATTTAGATATGAATATGTAACTTTAAGGAAACCTTTTTTAATTAAGTGTGCAAAAAATGCACATATTCCTGATGTTACAAAATCTTTGATAATATCTGATAGAATTTAAAATGTTGAGATAGATATTTGTCATCCAGTATAATATTATTCGAAATTAGCACAATTCTCCTTCAACTGAATATAATTATTGGTCATATTACAGACAAGTGACATCTTGGCTCGTTTGGTCCCATTTATTATTCAATTTATCAAAGTATCTTTATACAAAAGAAGGATAAATTTATAGAATATTGATAAACTGCAAGCATTGCGCGATACAAAGACGTTTATAGCTCCTTAAATATTATATTACATAAATAATACAGTAGATGAAATCTTATGATTTATAGATAGTTAATTCTGTATTCGAAGAAAATTTAATATATTATTTTAAGAAAACTTAAACATTGTATAATTCATATTTTTATTTAAAAGGCAATGCAAACATATTTCTAATGAGCTGATTTGGCTTTCAAAGAAATGAAAAGCAGATTCTTTGCCCAAGAAGCGTATTTTACAATTGGATGAGTAACATGATTTCAACCACTGACAAAATGCGATCCACTTTACGTCGGGAAGAAGACTTCACTTCCACTCACCGGGCTTTCGACTCACCCCAAACACCTAAATATCTACCTCATGAGTCAGGCGTAATTCTGGGATAAAAAAAAATGATTGACAATCACGATTCCTTCTGAGGCAAAACATTCATCAACTGAAATCGATTTGTTGCTCCTTGGTTCGTAAAAAATTTCCCCATCATTTTGACCAATTTTCCTAAATTAGAAAAGTATGAAGTCGCATATGAAAGATGGAAATTTACGTAAATCACGGAAGACAAATTAGCGGACAATATTTTTTCGTATCTCCTTCCGCACTGGGAGCAGAGAACCTCCTGATGTCGCAGACTCCTGTCGCTTTTCCACCCTTCCGTTTCCTACACGTGCCGTTGACCGTCGAGCATCGCATCCTCTCCTGCCCTCCTTTCTATTAATAGCGAAAAGTTGGATAACGTTTCCTACTTTGTATACGTAAGGAAGACAGAGAGTCAAATTATACTCTTAATTCCGACAAAAAATTAAGATCTTAAAGCCTAAAATAAGCGTTTTTTCGGGAATTTTTTGAGGATAGAAAAAGATGAGCAAGTCTAGCGGCCTTTTTACCATGTTTTAATACATATTTGAACACTCTAAAAAAAATTTGTTCAGGGAAAAATATTGAAAAACATGTGATTTGTATACACATGTGTGTAACATTCTGTACTTGGAGTCTCCAATCGGCAAGCAAGATAGAGCTCGTAATTTTCGTCTGAAACAAAAATCTCAACGAAAATTTTAATTCTCATATATTTTTCTTCTATGTTAACTAAGAAAATTACGAAGAAATTCTGAAATTAAAAATTTTTCGCGAATTTGAATGAAAAAAGTGTTTTTTTTTTTAAATTCAGTTCAACTTGCTAAAAAAGTTGTTTAAAAATTTTTTTTCATTAATTTTCTTAGTTCACATAGAAGAGAATTTAATACTGAAGATAATGAACTTAGGGTCTGAAGCTTCATAACATAAACTACATTAAATCTTTCATTATTCATGTCTCTAAACCCAAAACGAGATAATCTTCACTGATATGAAAATGTAAACAGTTTCCGATGCATTTGTCGAAAGCTTGTTGATCTCGGAAACCGGGACCATTTCCCAGTTCACTATAATGTAAATACAGATGAAAAAAGTATCGAGAGGCAGAGGCAATAATGAAAGCTCGGCTCTCTCGTGTCATGATTGCTTGTCGTTTCTTGAATCTTCCGCGTTGAATTTCGAATGGTTATCCAACGATCAGGCGCGACATTCTACACATAGTACATACATGTGAACCCATAGAGGATGGGTCGTTTTGTTTCACGACTTTACGAGGGTCTACCGCTGGGTGATGAAGGCGTGGGATGGTACACAGCTCCATAGAAAAATCCATAAAGTTATAAAATGTGCGGAGAGCGAAATAGTACGCACCGCGCAGATTAGTTATGAAAATATAAAAGGGACCGACGAGGGTAGAAAGGGTAGGTGGGGGTGGACAGAGGTTGATGTCGGTGATGAGGGTGGCTGAGAGGGCTCAACTTTTCCAACTCACCCTTCCACCCTTCCCCTTTCAAATGACACGACGACTCTTCTTTGCTCGTCGCGCTTCCAAAAAGCGAGACAGCATTCATTGCTGAGACGATATTTCCCTCGAATGTTCATCGAATTGGTTCTCAGTGTCAGCTTCATTTTGATAGAGAATCAGACTAAAATAAGGGAAATAAATAAGCAAAAAATGATCCGTGTAGAAGTCTTGCACTCAAAAAAATATTTTCTGCAACAAAATATGTTTTGTTGGCTGAAAAAAATTTTTTTTCGTTCAACAAAACATTTTGTTGATTTAAGAAAACGTTTTCTTGACCCAAAAAAACTTTGGTTCAGCCAAAAAAAAAATTTTGTTGCACAAATACGAACAAAATTATTTTGTTGTCCGAACCAAACCTTTTTTTCAGTGTGATAGGGGCCTAGTGGGGTTCTTGTCAAATTGCCCTACTTTTAATTTTGCCCTGATCAGGAAAACTAGTTAGGACCCTGGAATGTAATCCGATTTTAAAAAGAAATTTTAAAAGAAAGAAAAATTAATTTAAAAAAATTATTATAGAAGATTTTATAAAGCTAATTATACACTGAGAAAAATATTTTGTGCAACAAAATATGTTTTGTGTAGAGTTGATAGAATGAAACAGGGATGCCAGAAATATCTTCTTGCCATTATATATCTGATAGTATTTTGAAAAGGAAACGCGAGGTGAGTATCGATCTCATTGGAAGTGATATTCGAGGCTTGAGTAACTTTTTCGATAAAACTCGAAAGACCTCACCCCCTCGGGATACCTAACGTCGCAAAAGCCGCTGATATAAGTCTTGCGATCTTGAGAGAGCTCAGAAGATAGAAATCAAATTATGTTAATTTACTTTCTATTTTACTCAAATATCATCTCTTCCTGAACTCCAGCAATTTCACCTCTTCAGTAGAATGGAGTGCGAATGTTTTTGATTTCGTATAAAATTCCATTTATAACATTCATAAACTGATATGACAAACAAAACGAAATTAATTTCTTTTTTTCGTAAGCTTTAATAATCAAGCATTAACTGGCTCTATTAAGGCTTTTAATTACTATTTTTTATTACAGTAATATAACTTTGATTGCGTTAACAAAACATTTTATTGTTAACAGTGTCTCCTGTAAATGCGCTTATAAAATTTTACGATGTCAAATAAAATTTAAATAAATAAAAGTTAAATGTAGTAATATATGCAGCAAATTCGATGTCTATAAAGTAAACAGTAAAACTTTAGAGATAAAGCCTAGAGAGGCAAATTTTTTCTCGGTACCTACCCCTCTTCAAAAATTGATTAAACTACTGAAAGTTTGAAGTAAATAACCTTTCATCCAGTTTCATATTGATCGAAACATCGAGATCCGCTCTCAAACCTGATCCTTGGTGGAACTTAGCTAAGTTTGATTACTTCTCTAAATAAGGAAATAAATTATTATCATTATTATTATTTTTTATTATTATTAATATTACTATCATTATTATTATTTAGAGAAAAGATTTTCGCTTCATTGTAATGTTTTTTCCTTGAATAAGAAATACTGAATGATCGCTTTGATCTCACCTCAATCGAAATCCTCTGGTAGATAGTATGTACAAGATAATTTTCTTCCCTTGATTCCGTTCAACCCCTGACCCTCTTTCTCTCTCGCACAGTATAACTTTCCCGCTTTTGAAAGTCAGTTCCGGCGAGCTTTCTCCCACACAAGAAAAAGAAATGGCTTCATCGAGCAAACAAGTGAAATCATTATCGCGTACATAAAGACGTTGTTTTCCCATCCGACGATCCACCGACCCTTTTGTTTATGCGAGTCTGTGGCAAACTCGTCTGTCACTGCTTACAACCCTACTGAATGGATGAACCTTTCCATCAATTTTTCATTATTTCAATTTTCGTCATTTATATCAGGATTTAGATAAAATTTTTTTACAATGTTTTTAATTTATAGGGATATTCAAAAAAGGGTGGAACGAAGGGTTTGGAGAAGGAAAAGGGTAGAAAAAGGGGGGTGAAAATGGGCGTAGAAAAGGGATATTGAAAAAGGATTGAGAAAAATGCGTATAATTTTGCAAATAGTTAAACGAGTTTTTTTTTATTTTTATTTTTTTTTTATTTAAAAGTACGTTGCTTAAGCAGACTCAGGTACTTTTTTCTGATTAGCTATTGACATCGCGGGATGCTTAATTTTGTCTCATTGACACATCGATCATATCAAGAGACAAGCGCAACATTGGTGACTTGAGTAACACCAACGTGCTCATGCATAATTCAATCAGAGTTAGACTAGAAACGTCAATACAGCTCGCAGATTATTTCTTTTCCCGGGCTGCTGTTCTCTCTCATTCTCTCCTCCCACTATTCTCTTTTTCTATCTTTCTCTGTCGCACTTGCCCTCCCTCAAACTCGCTCTCTGCCTCTCTTATTTTCCATCATATACCAGCATCTCTTTTTCGCCCTCTGAAACTCCCTCTCAGTAGCGTAACTAGACACGCACGTTATTTTTCCTAGGTGAGGGAATATTGGTGATCGAAGCACAAGTATTGTATCAATCGAAATTATGATAATTAATGAGTTATTAAATTACAATTGCAAATTAATGCTTCAAATTGAAATGCTGCATTTTGTTAGTTTAAGCCACGCCTCTACTGATCAATAAATGTTTGTAATGGAGATGCAAATTTTATATTATTGTTACTGCAGAGAGATCGTGGATAAATTATAATTAAAATTGGAATTGTGAATTATTAAATTTTTACATACGTAGAGATTTTCAGTTATTTATGCTTGTGAAAATGCTGCTCAATTAAAAAATATTAAAGTATAGAAACAATATAAAACACATATTCTGAAAGGAAGTATCAAGTAAAAAATGGATTTATTATTACGAAACATTTTTACAGATTTTTTCGCAAAAATAGTTCAGCCAATATTGTGCCGTATTTTCAGTTTCGCTAATTCGCACTTGGATGGTCACAAAAGCGAGTTTGGTCATAGTCAGTCCCCTTTCCCAAGAATAGCGCAGAGGGAAGACACGGCTTAAAAAGAAGTAGGTTTAAAAAAACTCTTTTAAATCTTTTTTGGATGAACTCTGGAAAGATAAGTTCTTTACAAACCAATCATTCATCGATTCAGATCTTGCAAATTTTTAGTTTTCACCTAAATCTCGCTTTCGATTTAAAACTTTATTCATTGGAAAAACTTGGCAATTTTTACTCATATCTAATCAAAATAAACTTGAAACAAAAAAAAATAGAAACAGCGAGTATAAAGGGAAGGTGGAAAAAGGTTTTTAGAAAGAGAGAATAGGAAAGAAAAGGAAGTTGGAAAACGTAGTTGAAAGAGCGGTTTAGAAAAGGTGGAAAAGGAAAAATGCTTCGTGATATTATTCTTGACAATAATAAGAGAAGTCACCAATTTTATCTCGGACTTCACACACCTGAAATGTAATTTGGCTAGTTGAAAATTTTCCTCAGAATATATTTTCTGATGAAAACCACATGAACTTCTCTTGATTACGCCATTGGTAGTTCTCTAATCTCTCTGTTCCTCGCGCTCTCGCGCTGAACCAAAAGGAGTTGTGTAAAGAGAGAAGAATGCAAAAGAGAAGAGACAAAAAAGAGAGAAAAGAGGAAAAGGAGAGAAGAGAAGAAAAAGAGAGGGTTGATGTGATAGAGGCTGAGGGGTTAGAGGAGCCCGCTCCCTTTGCCTATGCACCCCATCATCCCCACCATACCTTCTTTTATATTTTAATCAACTAATTCTGCGCAATGCGTACATTTATTGCGCCCTTTCGGCTTCCCGCACACAGCCCCGCAACCATTCCGCGTTTTAATTGCGAGATGAGGCTCGCTGCTGATTCGATGGGATTTTTTCTCAGCCGGCCAATGAGAGCTCGATCATTGCACGAATCGAGCGCGTTTTAGCCCAGTTAATTTTTCAACGGGATATTCACCGCGTCGCGTCCCGACGCCTTCAGGGATGCCCAGCATTCGAGAGCGGGGTGGACTGTTCATTTTTTTATGCATTTCCTTCCACGCTTTTCCACAGAGCGCTAATCGTCAGAATTTATTTCTACTGGAAAATCTCCTAGTGGTAATTATTTCATTTTGAGTCACAAATGTACTTAGTTTGCCTACATAAACTTGTTGAGTGATTCTTCACTTTCAATTAGACACCTTAAAAATTCCTCTGTAATTTTTTATTCTTTTTTTATCTTTTAAAGAGAGCAATATCAAACGAGTAATAAAATTTATTTTAAACTGTCATCTTTTACTAATCCACAATCACTTAAAACTTTTTGCTGATAAGAAGTATTTTCATTAACTTCCTCATTTATTTATAGCATTTTTATTCTTACCTTCATAAATATCTTTTGTTAACAATAAATGAAAGAGATTCAAAGGAAGGTATAATGTTTCCTCAAAATAGAAATTCGATCTCTACCCACGTCAATATTTTTCCTTGATAGACCATTAGCTTGGCTGTCAGGTGAAAAAATATCTGAAGGCAAAAAATACTTCCATAAAATTTAAAAATCATGTTTAGATTTAATCGTATAATAACGACCCTTAAAGTACAGTCACAAATAATACATACATGAAAAACTTACAAAATACATTAAAAAATCCAATAAAAAAATGTGTTTAATCTCCCTTAATTAAATAAAAAATAATCGTTTCCACTCCCTTTTCCAAGCGGAGATGCCATTAAAGTATTTCTTCACCATTCCACATTTGAATGAATAAAATCTTACCAATTGAGGTATAGAGATCAAGGGACAAAAAATGCTATAAGTCATGAAATTTTAGAAGAGCTCTTTGAAATGTATATATCATCGCATCCCACGCTAATAGTTTTCCTTCACGACCCATTAGCTCAGAGCTTTAATCTATATTTCCGAGTCAGGTGCACTTACGCCTTCCTCATTCCTCCATGTTGGTTTCAAGAAACGTACACCTACTACAGTGAACCAAGTGTCAAGCAAAGAGTGTAGGGTAACACGTCAGATACATGATCTGTGTGGGCTAGTATAGAGTTGTCATGTAGCATGCATCAGTACATGTAGCATGGAACATCGTATCGAACGACGACGATGAGCATAAAGGCCAACATACAATGGGAATTATCACGACGAGTAGAAAGGATGTTGGCAGAGCAGAGGCTGAGGCCCGGTTTTTAATGCGAGCACCTCGCAACACCCCGTCATTCCCTCTGTGTTTTACATAGTCGAGGGTTTGTTCTTCCTTCTTTTCTCCTCTTTCGCTCAACCCCTCACAATTCTCCAGTCTTTTCCTAGCTTCTTCCATCTCCCTCTTTCGCGATCTCGCGACTCTTTCCTCTTAAGCAACCCCCTTACCCTCTACTTTATTCGACCCTCTCTGGCCTCTCTCTAACTCACTCATCCCTGTATTATCCAACCCCTCTCGTCACTGCTTTTTACCCCTGCCAGGGTCGTTGACTCTGGTAGTATTGGTAGCAGTGGTACCACTACCACCATCCCATGGTGGCGCGGCATCCAGCAAAAGAGGGAAATGAAAGCGAAACTGTTCAGCAGTGACTCCCCGCGATTCCCGTTGCCAGCAGCCACCACAGCCAGTGGGGGTAGGGCGCTCCCGACCTATCCCCTCGTCCTCAAAGTCCCTCACACCCACGCACACTCTAGAGCAGCCACCCTCTGGTGCCACCCTTCTAATTTTTCCACCCCTTTCACTAAAATTAAAATCAATAGTGGCACCACGTGCCGGCTGCCGGGAACCCGCCGGAAACGCCACCCTCATCAGCCGAACCGAAGCCACCCCTCAGAACTGTTTTAAAATAGTACCATCGTCGGTCTACACCTCGACGCCATTATCGCGGTCGAATTGAAATATTCGCTCGTCCGAGAAGAGACACTGACCTGTCACTCCTACCCCCTCGAGTAACTATCCCGAGAAGACCCCTATTGCTGGTTTCGGCAAGTGATTGTCTACCCCTCCTATCATCGCTCATTATCGAGTCTTTACTCTTCCGTTTTACAAGAAGAATCTTTGAAGGGCCTGAACAGATTGATGCGGTCTTCTGCATAGATTTCAACCATTTTTTGAAATGAGGGTTGGAATACATTGGGTTGAAGTTTCAGACGTCTAATCTGACGAAAATTTTTATTTTATTTTTCTTTTGCATTTTTTGGATTAAGAATATCTAAAAAGTTCCCAAAATCATTTTATTTTTATTTATTTAGGTACTAGTAGAAATTTACCCGGCGTTGCCCGGGTTTATAAGAAATTTCAAGGGATTTTAAAAGAATTCAAAACAGTTTAAGGATTTTCAAAAGTTTTCGCAAGATTTCAAGGGCTTTTTATAAAAGTTTGAAAGAGTTATCAAAAGAATATTCCAGAGATTTTTAGAAATTTCTATAGATTTCACAAGATTTAAAAATACCTTGAAGGGTTTTATCAAATTTTAAGTGACTTTAAGGAATTTCAAGGGATTTCAAGAGATTTTAGTGATAAGTGATTGTAGGGAATTTCAATGGATTTCAAAAGAATTCAAGAGAGTTTAAAAATTTGCAAAAGATGTATAGTAAATCAAATGAAATCCCTTAACATTACCTGAAATTCTTTAAAAACTTTTAAATCTTCTGTAAATGTTTTAAAATTGTTTAAAATATATAAAAATTCCTTAAAGTTCATTAAAATCTCTTGAAATATCTTGAAATCTTATCAAAACTCCTGAAATTCCTTAAAATTATTTAAAATCTTTTGCAAATTCCTGTAAATTCTTTAAAATTGCTCCTAGTAAATTAATAAAAATTTTGGGTTTTTGGAACAGTGGAAACTTTCTTTTTGTTATTATTCCAATAAATGTATAAAAATCGTCAGTCTAGACGTCTGAAACTTCAACCCAATTTGGAATACGACGACGGAAAAAAAGGTTTGGCAAAGGGGTAGGAAAAGTAGGTGGGGAAAGGGATTAAGAAGAGGGGTGAAAAGAAAGAAAAAAAAACGTGGTTGGAAAAGCAGTTCGGAAAATAAATATAGAGAATATTTATAAATTCTATAAAATTCGTTTCTGATTGTAGTCAAGCGCTACATAAAATATTTAGATATTTTATGCAGGTGGCTTTTAATAGTAAATGACTCGAAATTTAAAATCATGCTAGACTATTACTTCTCCAAAATTAATTTTATGCAGAAAAATTAAATAACGAAACATCAAAATGACCAGCGATCGTCTCTAGAGATTAAATTGTTTCATGTCATGTTACAAGAACAATTAAAATATCTCCAATAGACTGTAGACTATAACTTAATATTCATTAAGGATTAATTTTATAAAAGATGGAAGTATTTCTATTATATATGTGTAATTTTTAATAAATATTCATTTTAATCATAAATCAATTGAGTGATATTCTCCATAGCAATAATTCAATATTATCCTTTCTTGACTACATCGGGTTATATAAAGGAAAAAATTGTGTCGATACTACTTAAATTCTTTAATTGTACTTAATACTATTTTTATTATTAATAAAGGAAGCTGTAACATATTTTTATATAAATCATGTAGTATTTTGGACACGTTAACTGTACTTTTCCTCATTTATTCATGGACTTTTTCCATAGACTCTTGTGCATACAGATTCGTGAAATGAAATGACCAATCAGGCTTCAGGGGGCGTTATTTGACTCGACTGTGGAAATGCATTTCATAATATTTAAATTAGTCGTATGCGAAATTCGCGAAATCATTTTAGAATGCAGATGCGGTGAACATCGTGCAACATTACACATTGCTAGGTTGTTCGTTAATCAGGTATGATCACAGCCGTTGACGTATTAATACAAACATATACACGATCACGTTGTACCGTCAATGTTTAAAACACTGCAAAATCAAATGGAAACACACTCACAATAGTATAGACAATCAAATTTATAGAACAAACAAGAATTCGTCAATTGTGCATACCAAGTAACGAGCAAAATTTCATAATAATAAGTGAGTCGCGCGTTTAACGAACATTCAAAAGTAGAGAGTTGGCGTGAAGTTTCATTTTATTGGAAACCAATATTTGATTAAAAAAAAACTATAAAAAAATTTCACAAAATTTTTATATTTATTGGCGATTCTCTCACAGGGCAATTAACAATATAACGTTTGTGTACTTTTATTGGAAAAAATATTATGCTTGATAAAAGTTTTATTCGCCGATTTTAAATCGATTTATCGATTTACATAGTTGGTACATCATGGGTTTTGTTGTTATTCGCATTTGACTACGTAATACTTATTCTTAAAATAAAAGTATCGATTTTCAAACGATTTCGAACACCTGCAATTTTTTTTCATTACTGTGTTAGAATTTGTAATTAAAAATTGATTCAGAGATACTGCCTGAATATTATTATTTTTTTTTTGTTGAAAAAAATTACCTCCATATTATAGTGGTTTATGGAGTTTAAAATCAACACTTTGCATGTCCATATTTTTTGCATAATAATTTACAACTTATCAAAAAACGCACCCATTTTCACACCATGTAAAATTGATTAAAGATATAAAAATCAAATTCATTAAACCCGCATCTGTGTTTTAATTATCTTTTGAATAAAAAAAATGTTTTCCTTTTTAAGTAGTTACAGCAATTTATAGTAAGACCTAGTTATTTTTGATGAGAGTTATTTTTTAGGGAGAGAATTGAATCGCATAGGATATAGAGATTAAGAAAAAATAGCACTAATACTAATGTAATTCTAATCCTATATATCATGAAAGATTCCTCTCGTAAGAATAAATAAAAATATTTAAAATCGAAAGAAATGCACGTTTCGACGTAAGAATCGAAAAACCATTGACTCAGAATTTCCTCTAAATCTGATGAAAGCTCGTTTTCATTACAGGAGTTCCGATCGAAGAGAATTAACCTTTCGTCACGGCCAATCGAGTAGCTTGTCTCGTCTACCGGAAGCGGAAGCCTAGCATGAACTCTCGGCTTGTTCCGCTAACATTGGAGTAACAGGTAAGGTTCAATTCACGAGCAAAGCGCGCATACAGGTGGCCGACTAGCAGATGCTTTGGTGTGGGTGGCAAGCATATGTTTACAAACACAAAGGAGAGAAAGAGAGAGGGAGAGAGAGACTGTGAGGTGGATGTGCCTATATAGGGTAAGAACGAGCACCAAAGAGGACAAGAGGGACGAAGGTTTCAAGAGGGTGGCTCACATCAGAAAATCCACCAACACATCTAACAGGACCATTCACCCCTTCCACTACCCCTACCACCAAAACCACCCGAGGGATTTCAAAAAGAACTCGGAGACAAAACCTCTCCAAAAGGGTGCTAAATAGAGTCTTAAATCGACCTTCAATCAACTTTTCTAAAAAAAAATGTTATTTTTAATCCTTGAATATCAAATTCAATAATATAATTTATTATTGTGTATTATTCTTGGTATTATAATAATTGGCATTGAAAATACAGGTACAAAATTTATGCCTTGTGAAAGTTACAAATAATTGTAAATCTTATCTGCGAGAAATTAAGATCCACCTGCTCTTTATGGGGAACTAATTAACGCAAATTATTATTTTAAATATAGAAAAATAAAAAAAATAAATAAAAATTACTTGATAACTTAGAAAGATTTCTTTTTTAGGAATTGCGAATTTTAGAATGTAAAGAAATTAATTTTATGAAATCACATTTAGAGGTAAAAATAATAGCTTTATTGTAGAATAGATATTTAAAAAAAAGGATTTTCTGCGTGGAATATTAGCATCATGGTATTTCATCGATTTTAGATTCAAATAAGGGCAGTAGAGGGTAATTTGAAAATGTTTTCCACACGCAGGATCGAGGGTAAAATTCACGGATCGCCAACGCTAGGACATTTTTCCGCACCTTTGAAGTATCGATGATCCATAAATAGACACAAACAGGGTGCTCAAATACAAAGTATCGTGAGCAAAGAACTACCCTTTCGTGACACCCCTTCTTTATCTTCCTGCAAACATTCGTTCGATTTCTGTTAGGGTTACGAAGTGCAGTCGATTGCATGCGTGCGAAAACAATGAAGGTGATCAAAGCCTGTTATTTTCTTCCTCCTCGTGAACTAAAAAAAGCCTAAGAAACCCTAACAAACTTTTTTATCCTTCCCCATATTTTAATATTTATATATTTCTATATAAAAATATGTATTTTCTACAGAAACATTAACTTTATAATAAGATTGTACAATTTGTATAAAAAATGTATATAAAGTAAATACTTAGCCAATTGTCAACCTTTTACATCATCTGTGAAGTTGTTTCATCAAAATATCGTCAGAGATTTCAAAAGTTTTAACTTACAAAAAGAGTTAAACTCCTCCATTAAAAATAAGTATACTTATACAAAAATTTCGGACTGAAAAGGTGTTGGCGGACAATTTTCAAGGAATTTAATTTCCGTTCTCAAGTTTCTGAGATCAGATTCATCCGGTAGCTCTTATTGCCTGTACGCAGATATTGGTGGAAGTACAAAAGAACTTGAAATTGAATTTTATCGGACAAGACCAGCTTTCTATTATTTTCTTGTGAAATTCGCCAGAGCTGCTGCGGTGTAGAATAAGAAGGTGCAGGGAGAATATAGCTAGCTAGGTTTCAATTCCGCAAGTCAGAGATCTTTGTTTTCCTGATTGAATATACTCCTTTCCTTATGCCGAAGCCGTGGTCTGGAGAATTCGAGGTGCATACCGGAATAGTTTGAGTTCTTAAGGAAATTGGAATGATCTATATCTATAGAAGTTCAATATTCTATTTGCTACTATTATGAATAATATCCACTTGAACTCAAACTTTACTTTATCCTCGATTTTTTTAATAATAACGGCAAAAGCTAGCACGTCCTCAAGAAATATGGGCCAACTGACGCATGACCTGGATGTCATACTACCAATTTTAATCGACTTTGATTCAATTATGCAATAAGCTATATCAATCTTCAACACGTAACTAATAGATGAACTGCAACATTTAGAACCTGCCGCTTTTCATTTTTAACGATCGCCTCACAATATAGAATTGCTGAAAAAAAAAGTGGAAATATCTGTTTTATCACGATTTATGTTTTATTCAATCCTCTTCCAGAGAATAGAGATTGAAAAGTGATATTTTTCAGCATGAGGTTTTAAACGACTTTGTTAGTGACAGCAGATGTGGCTATTTCTATTTTAAAGGCAGAACATAATTATATCTAATAATTGCAAACATCACCCAAAATCTCTAAATAATTTATTAAAACAGAAAACTTTTAAATCCAGTCGAGATAATTTTGACAATGAAGAGCCAAAAAGAGCCCGTTTCAGGAGCTTTTAAAGATTTTTTGAAGAACGACAATGTCACATTGCATTGAGAATGCATCCTGCTGGGAAGCGGAATGATAAAGGCAATATTTTCATGCAGATCCGCTCGTAAAAGTGGTAACGACATTAAAGTACCGATAACGCTTTAGCGTTCAGTAATGAAACGCAGCGCGAACAGTAAAAATCTTTACAAACATTCAACGTTGGTTAATGTTGTGGTATCTAACCAATTCTGGTCCGGTTTTCAGCCTCTCTTTTCCCCTTTCTCTCTGGCTCTTTTCCATAGCAGGAGTTTTGCCCGTATCCCGAAGCGTGCCCCTTGCCATCACCCCCGCCCCCTACCCTAACGCCATTCCACAATGCGATGGTATTGATTTAAAAGTACATTCGTGTTTTCATAATGCTGTATCTGTACGTAGGCAGCAACGCCCTACTGTCATCCCCTGCCTCCAACCCCAGCCCTCAACCCCCCTCACTCCGAACAGTCAACCACTGCTTACTCTTCTTGCTACAAACTCAACCCCACCTCCACCCACTTTTCTATGACGGCGCCTACACACTTCACTACCCCTACAGGTTCGGGAGAGACCCAACAGTCGGCACAATTAAATCTCCGCTAATCGGCTGTAGATACTTGTGAACTGTTAATTTTCTTAATTCGAGGCTTAACATTTTTTCTCAAACGAGATGTACTTTTCTCCATCTAATTGTAAAATATCGATGTGATCAGTATTTGCGAGTAATGCGTTACTTTTAAAAACTTTTCAAAACATTAACGCGTTACTATTTTAAAAATGATAACGAGTTACTTTAAATTGATAATTTACAACGACAGATCACTTTTTCGTCTGTTACTTCAATTTTACATTAAAAACTATAATGGTTTTTTAATTACGGTAATTTTATCCATTGACGTGATTAGTGCAACTCAGTATTCATTTATATAAAAAGTCTGTAAGTTGTTAACAGTTGTTATAAGTGTTTGGGAGTAACGCATTACTTTAAATAACGTTACTGGCAGTGTTTGACACGTTACTGTCTGAAAGTAACGCGTTACCGTTACCGTTACTTAAAAAAAATAACGCGTTACCTTTACGTTACTTTTTTTTTATTAAATTTTTAATACATTACTTGAATGCCCTAAAAGAATTTTAAGAATTTGATACATTTGATTCATAACTGAAAATTATATTTACAGTTAGGTAAAATAATTTTCAAACTACTGAATTTTTCTATAATTTTACTGAATTTATATTTGAATTTTTTAAAATATTTTTTGAGTATTTATATTACGTATAAATATTTTATAAATAAATATTTTAATTGGAAATATGATCAAAATTAATCATATTTT
This sequence comes from Synergus itoensis, assembly GCA_904066005.1. Lineage (NCBI taxonomy): Eukaryota > Metazoa > Arthropoda > Insecta > Hymenoptera > Cynipidae > Synergus > Synergus itoensis. The sequence continues at coordinate 356,829 of CAJFCP010000713.1, read as the reverse complement.
TAAAATTGATTATTTTCATAATCAATAAATATTTTGAGTATTTATATTTATATATTTTATACAGTTAGGTAAAATAATTTTAAAACTACTGAATTTTTCTATAATTTTTCATGACGCATTTTAAATATTTAATATAATACTCAGCATTCCAAATTTTTCTAAAATAACGTTTGGTAATGTGCGTTACTTAGCACTTAGACTATGTCTATTAAATATTTACACCTTCTTTACACTGATTGTCAATAGATACAATTATTAATATAAATAGATTAAACACCAGTTGAATTTGATTAAAAATATTTAATGACTGCATGAACTCGTTCACTGACCGACTACTGTCTTTGAAATCAGTGCAATTTCAGTTATTCATAGGATTAAAATTCATAATTACATCACAAATCAGTATGCCCTCTAGGTCGAATCTTTCGGTGCTTTTATCCAATAAAATTTTAACCTTTCTCCTGAAATTGTAAAATCTGTGCCACGATCAATCAACCAAATTAATTCAGCATGGGAATAAAAAGCGCATATGAGAAGAACTGTGTCATGAATTTTTCTGTATCTATAAATGCAATCAAATCACTTGCAAATAACTTTTCAGTACAAGCTCAAATTATCTTGCTGATTATGTAAATTAAATGCTTGGCAAATTAATTTCCAAAAAATATTCTATCAGGAATTTTCAATTTCGGGAATATTATATAAATTGTCGGCGATTTTATAAGGTCGGGAATTTTATTTTTGAGGATTTTTCAGTCGTCCGAAAACTGATTTATGCTTTATTTAAAAAATTTGATTCTTTGTTGTTGAATTCCAGTGTGAGATTAATAACGAAGCTGATTTCTAAAAAAATATCTTCTGTGTAATTAGCGTCCTAACAAAGGGTGAAAATCGAGTAAAGTACAAAGGAGACGCAAGATGTAGAATTTCGAGAGTTTAATGATGCTACGAAGACCGGGCACCTGTTCCGTTTTTGCGATCGACTTTAATAAACAGTCATTACTGTTACCAGCACGTCGAGTACTTTGCTTCAACTACACATGCACAGGGACTACTTCTCAAACCACTACACTTAGAGACTTTATGAACGACAAATATAATTGATGTAATCTGTGAGTATAGTCCGCTTATACGTATAAAAGCGTATGTGCCTTTACACAAAGCTTCACTTTCGAAAGGCCCGATGAGTTTCACTTCTCCAGGAAAAAGAAAGAAAAAAACGTTCAACTTTTTACCAAAAAGGCTCTGCGTAGATTTGTCGAGAAATTCAATTTTCGACTGTGGTGATGAAGATTGATCATCGAGATCTTATTTTGGGCATCGAAAAAACTTTCAAAGAGAAAATCATGGAAATTTATCTGGAAGATATTTGTGCAAACATAAATATTAGTTTTTATAGAGAATATAAATTTTTAACTAGTTTCCATGTGAAAACAAGTTCATTTCTAAACATTACATTTACATTTACATTTAATTTCTTTTAAAGTTCTAAGTTTCTAACTTTATATTTACCAACGAATGTGATTAGGGATTCGAATATTCTTCCATTCCAAAAATTGTTAACTTTTCAATTGTATTAAAAAAATCTTTGAATAATCTCGTTATAAAATTACTTTTGGGGATATTTAAAAATAATCTATTGCACATTCGTGATAAAGTTTACAGAATTTCTGTCTGGGATCCTCCCTTTTAGGATGAGCGAGGGTTGCTCGTATCTGGGCACGCTGGACCGAAGCGGAAAAGGAAGAAGTGAGGGAAGGGAGTTGTGGGCGGTTTTTACTATTGATTACCGAATTAAAAACGCGCATGCATAATTCAGTCATACTTTCCGGCAAACTGGTTAAAACCTAGACGTCGCTACAATCCGAATTTTTGCAATATTCCTCCGCAGAAATGCAAGAGATGTCGCGATGATCTGGGGGTTGCAACCCCTTCGATAAAACCACCCTGTTCTGGCTGATGGTAAACTTCCCTCTTTTATTGATTTTATCACATTTCTTGAGATTTGCAGTTACCGACATTCAGTACAAACATTCATTACGAACTCAAAAGCCCCTTTTTTTACCAGCACATGCTAAACTTGATTTTTAAATAATGAATTTTAAATAATAATTTGCAGCATAATATAACCAGATTAACTACAAAATGTACCGGATATTTATATATTTAAAAATATATAATTAGATAAATTATTTGCCGGAAATGTGGAAAGGTTGGAAAAGAGTTTAAGAAAAGGGAATTGGAAAGGGTTCAACTTTTTTGAAAATAACACATAAAAGAAACTAGAATTTTGTTCTCTTTAGTAAATTTATTTTGCAAAATAAATTGACATATACAACATGGTACCTTAGCGATGTAGTAAAAATGAATAATGACACATTCTTTCTATCGTTCTTATACGTCGAGTGGCATGTTAACAAATGATACTTTCGACTTCGATTCATCACGATCACTTGCTTCTAAGTAGAGAGAAATGGTTTAAAACTACTTTTGTCATAGAAATGTCTTTTACAAAATGAAAGAAGTAAAGTATAATTTTATGTGTTGAAGATTTATAATCATAGGAATCGTAGTCCCTCATACATACTTTTTTCACGATGGCTGCCTTTGTTTCTAAATCTAGATTTACATGTAATTGATCAAAATGGAACGGTTGAGTAACTGAGCCGTCTTCTCTCGCCGAAAAATCAACTTGAGAGTAAGGAAGATTAATTATATAGTTCCAAAAAAATCTCTCAAACACTAAATAAATTTTTACTTAATTAATTCTAATTCTACTTTACTGAATACTTTCAATTTACCTAATTTCTGTACACAAACAAAATATAAAAAAATAAAATCTGTTTTATAAAAATTTTCTATGGCACAAAAAATTGCATTTCCTAATAAGCGAGTCTTTCATAAAATAACTTTTTGATTGATGAATTAAAAGCACATAGTAAAAGCCATACAAAGACATGAATAATCGAAGAATTTGGTTTTAGGCTCCGTGTTTCAATTTTTGTTTGCGGAAACTATGAGATAAATAAAGATTAGTAAATTATATCATTGTAGCAAATTCTGTTCTGTGTAAAAACTTATGGACTACGCTTGTATAGTCAGATAGATAGGACTTAAAAGTACGTGAAACATTCAGGTCTTTCGATATAAAAGCTATTGTAGCCACACTTACACTAGCACCACTTACTGCTAAAAAATATGAAATCTTGAATTGAAATTTAAATGTAAATTGGGCATTAATTTTATAAAAAAGATTTTTTCATTCGGTGGACGCAAAATAATTGCATTTTCGTTGATGAAAACAGATCCGCATTTAGAAATAGGAAATGTATATTTTTCTAATAATGCGTTAAAAAAATTACTGATTAATATTTACACAAAATTTCTTTACACGTTATTTTCATTAAATAATAACAAATTAGACTTTCAATTCATTTTCTTTGTTTCCTAAATTCGGATCTGCGTTTAGAAACAAATAAAATTAATTTTTATATTGCTCTAACTACACTATACGACGTATTTATTATGCAGAAAATATTTGTGCTTAACTATCGATCAAGGTCGTCAATTAAATCTAATCTCTTATTTACTGATTTCTATGATTAGTAATGTACATTAATTGCATAGCAACTAAAATTATTTTTCCACTCTTTCCTTAGTTTATAACTACAAATCGTGACGCAATTTTTAAAATGATTTTTGACCTTGATCGTTATGCATTCTTTCTTGGGGAAGAATGCAAAAGAAGTTAAATAGAATTGCAGTGTAACTGCCATGCAACGAGATTCAAAGAAATTATTCTACTGGCAATCTGCACTGCAGCGCAATTATCAACAATAACGTCTGCATTACGACATTTAACATAATAAAATTTGAAATATTGGTAACGTATCGTTTAAACACTAAACGTATAGATAGAATATTGTGAGAATCCATCGCATTTTATTCAGCATCATTAAATGAGCGACTTAAGGAACTATTTTGGCACTAGAATTCACATCACGCGTAAATGGTTATTTCAAATTTCCAGCATTTTCAAAAATATAAAAATTTGGAAACTTTCTATTACATAGAAACCTTTTTTTTGCATATTAACAACTTAAATTTATATTTTCAAAAAACTGACAATTTGAAAAAAAACCATTAATTCTTTTTGCACTATGGAGTAACACATACTGAATATAGTGAGTTATTCTTAATATCTAAAAATTTGTAATATTATTCTGTGACTTATTTTCTCTATTCGTATCGCTTTCACTTCATTATCATAAAAAATCGTTAATAAAGTTGATGCGCTTCACTCGCTTTTTTATCTTCTCAATATATACATAAATTGAGATCGCATCTTCGGCGCATAATTATACAAAACTTTCCTTATCAATTCTTATCTAAAGCACATAACTTTGTAAAGTAAATTGCTTTGTCTCGTGTCTTTGAAAAATTTCATTATTGTTTCTTTTTTTTTTAATTGAGTTTTACTTTCTGACGTCATCTTGAATGGTTTAGGTAAATGTGCATGAAATTAAAAAATTCGATTCTAATTGAACATTTAAACCAATCAAGGAAGTACAAATCCCCCATGTGCCTCTTAATTTTTTTTTTCTTTATTCGAGAGGCGCCAAACGAATAACCGAACTCGAGTTTAATATTTGTCCGAACATCGATCTTTCGTTCTCTCTTCTTTTTGCAAGTCCAGTTGGCTTTCACGTGCACCAAAGCGAGTCCCATTCTCACTGACCTTTTGCAAGTTTTCCAATTCGGAATTATAGTCGGAACGGGCGTTAGTATGGTGAGGATTTACTTTTGCTGAATTGGATACGTACAATCCATTTCCAGTTTCGGGGACGGTTCCATTATAACTTTGAAACCATTTCCGCCCCAATATACCGAAACTCACGCCACCCTCAACGTCATCTCTAATTCCTAAATTCTTCCCTCTCAATAAATAAATAAGTTATACATGGAACCCTCCATATAAATCTTTTAAATTTTTAGTGTACTCAAACTTTTACATTTTTCAACTGAATCCACTGAAAGTTTACCGGACTCTCTTCTTTCATTCATTAAATTGTGAAGATAAAAATGAAAAAAAACATTAGGATTCTAATGTACAACTCAACTGCGGTTTTAATATAAAACATACACGGAAAAAATAAAATGGCTGAATTTACCATTTAAAATAGTTAACATGCGCTCTGAACGCAGTTTTTCTGGAATTTAGTTACTTTTACTATTTCAAATTGTAACTTTTGTAATGAAAAAACAGGGTTTGATTGGGTTGAAGTTTCAGGCGCCTAGTCTGACGATTTTTTTTTACATTTATTGGAATAATAACAAAAAAAAAAGTTCCCTCTGTTCCCAAAACCCAAAATTTTTATTTATTTACTAGAAGCAATTTTAGAGAATTTAGAGGAATTTGCAAAAGATTTTAATAAATAATTTTAAGGAATTTCAAGAGATTTTATAAGATTTAAAAAATTATAAAAGAATTTCAAGGGATGCTAAGAGATTTTGATTGATTTTAGGAATTTAAAGGGATTCTTAAAAGAGTTGAAAAGAGTTATCAATAGATTTTTTTCCGAGTTTGCAATTTTCTTAGCAAAAATTACAATTTTAAATAGTAAAACTTACTAAATTCCTGGAAAAATGCGTTCAGAACGCATGTTCACTATTTTAAATGGTAAATTCAGCCTTTTTCTTTTATTCGTGTAATTTTGTTTAAAATTTTAATAGTTTAAAAATTTAATAGTTCTTTCTCTTTCGCTTTGAGGCAATTAACCTACTCGTTATTCACAGAGGATCTCGCATTTGTGTTCTTGGTAGCACGCGAGTGCGAGCGACAGAAAGTTGCAATGCAGTTATCTCACTGACAAAACAGTCGCAGTTGGAACGCACTTACTGCCGTAGGTGGTACCTATAATGTCATTCGTCGTGTACACATTGCCGACCGAGTTCGTTAGCCAACAATTGTTCTCTGTGCTCTCTGTGTGTCTTGGTTGCTAAATTTAGCGAGTTGGTAGGAGACGGAGAAAGGAGAGAAAGAGACAAAGGGCAAGAGAGAGATAGATAGATAGAGAGAAAGAGAAAGACAAAAAGAGCATAAAAGAGTCGAGAGTGTAAGGTCATTAGGCTACATTGTCGGCTGCTATCAAGTTTCATTCTACTCGAAAACATGCGTTAACGTGATTTGACCAATTCACTTGTTCACCTCTTTCCTCGCAGTACTTTTAAGTCTCAAGTTTCCTTCTTTTTCCTCATGGTCCACTCTGATTGTCTCTCTCCAAATTTCCTCCCTCAAATGGCTAATTTTTAGAATTATAGAGCACTTAGAAGAGAAACAATAACATTTTTTTCATTATCCTTATTCTTCTGAATAAGAGACTAGATGAATGTCATAGATGATAATCCTATGTAAGAATATAAGTATAAATCAATATAAATCATTTAAACCTCTTCAACCATTGAGATTCATTTCAGTTCTAAACTTTTCCTATGTCATCACCAAATTAATCATCACCAATCTTAATTCTCGCAAGTTTTTCAAACTGCAAGTCTTCAGCTCCAACCTGAAATTGTATTTGATAATCTGTCTCTCCTTATTTGGAATTGAAGATCGTAGTTAGCCACAGGAAGTGGATAAGGAAGAACTCCAACCCAGTTTCTGAATCGATGCATTTGTATTTCCTTTTGCGAAATCCATCATGCCTGCAACTTCAAAGGTGAGAGTCCCTGGTGCAATCTTTCAGGATGGATTAACTTTCCTTTTCCTCGATCGGGCTGACCTCGTTCTGAAGTAGTTCGAACTTGGGACTTAGCGCCGGTAGTATGCTCTTGGTGCTGGTCTTGATCTGACTGTATATATCCAGTGACTTCTTCCGCTCTAGTTCCAAGGTCTCCTCGATCAGTCTCGGTGGAATGCTTCCGGTTCGCTTGTGGCAGGGAACGAAAGTACTGCTCTCTGGCTTCTGATCTTTCACCCTATCGGCCTTGTGGTGCTCCGGGGTCAGCGTACCGTTACCCAGCTTCCTCTGCTGCTCCTAGCAGACAAAAATTTATATTAAAGTCATTTGGAAGTAATTAAAGTCATTATTTGTAACCCTACAAGTTGCATAGTTGTTACAAATACTCTACTAGCAAAATATCATTATATATCTAGGCTTCTCACCTGGAAGGTGTCTTCCTGAGCTACATCCTCCTTGAGGATCGCACCAGTGATAATTGGCTTCGTTATTATCTCTATTTTCCCAAAATCATTTGGCAGAGCTTTCTGTTCCATCAGTTCCAACTTGTTTGATGTGGTACCATTTATTTGAAGATTAGGATTTGACCTGACTGTGTCTGTGGAAAGGCTCATGTCACTGGAATCCTGATGCTCTAAAGATGAACCAGACTCTTGAGGAGATTCTATACTATTCTGCTTGTCTTGAAAAGAAAGCTGAAAAAAGAAATGTTCTCCTTAAATTTTGGAATAGAGAAGATTTTAAATATTGTGCGTATTTCTCTTAAATTTTTAGAATATCTATCAGGTTCATTCAACTGTGAAACTAAGTATTTACTTTTATTTTTATTTTCATCTATCAGGGAACACTGCGCTTTACTTTTTTAATAGCAATAAAGATATGTTTTAATATTGATCTATACTGTAGATGATGGTTATTTTACAGTCTTCCCATAAGAATTTTATATATGAATGAACTTTTGTATAACAGCAGAGAAGTGAGAAAAGTTTATATTTTCCTCCTGGCAACTCGAGCACTTAACCTCGTCTCTTCATAATTTGGAAGTTGTCTCAAGATCCAAAGAAACTTTGCTCTATCCTCACGACACTTTTATAACTTTGATGTCGCCTGAATTTAATATCAGTGAAATCTCACTGCCCTCCTACGACCTTCAATTACTTTAATTAGCCTTAATAGTCTTTTTACACCTTGCAAGCTATAGAACGTAAATATTAATTCGTTATATTTTTTTTAAATTCAAGCAGTGTTTAATATAATATATAATATGTATAATATACACCTATGTGTATTTATATTATATACAAAATTCTCAAGTCATCTCATAAAATTCCGCGTGCATATTTTTATGCTTGCTATCGAATATGTTTTTTTAATACTTTTGTGCTTTCGCTGCATGTAACGATAACTTTTACGCTCTGGATATTCGCCGTAAGAAAAGTAAGCTTTGTGAACTCTAGGTCCATGCAAATTATGCACTTTGCATGAAATGATGAGCTGCGTAACGCAACGTTATTTTTATTCCACTATAACATGCTATTTTTATATCTCCGAGAGTTTTAGAACGCGTGTCACAGAAATGAAATGGAGAAAGCTAATGCTGCAGAAAAAGATTCAGAGTGCAGCTCTATAAAACCCAGATAAAAATTTAAACGAAAATTAATTCGAAATATTTATTAAAAATTAGCAATGTAATATTATAATAATATTATAATAAGTTACATAATCAAGTGAGCAACAATATTTCTTACATTGTCACTCATGTCCTTTTCTATGCTTGGCGATTTGAAATCAGTCAGCAAGGTTTTTTCAGTGTCTGGTGATTTGTCGAATTCAACCCATTTTGAGGTAGCCTCGAGTTTTCTTGATTGGGAATCGGAGTCGTAAATAGCGTAGCCAAAGTGGTCAGCATCGTACTCCAGTTGATTTCCATACCGATAACTTGGATTAACTGACCCTTGGCTGCAAATAGATAAATCAGATTGCGAAAGGCCAGTGTTGGTACTTCCAAACAGCTTCGTATTTCCGAAATCTGAAAATGAAATTTTATTCACATTTTCTAAATAAATTAATCAAAACGACGACTGTTTAATGAAATCAATTTTTTTTTTAATGAAATCAATTTTTTCAAGAAAAAATCTGCACAGCCGGCTGTGCAGAACATTTTATTGAATGATTGACATTGAATATAAAGAGGCGTGTGATACGGTATCAACGACTCGACAATTCGTAACAATGTGCTGTCTACACAATTACATACACTGCGATAGTAACAAACGTCAAGGATTAAACTAGGTCAACCAGAATCGAAATCCAGCGACAGTTTCACTAATGGTTGTACAAACCAGATTGACCTGCCCACTACCATAGAGGAATTTATACAACTCTTTTCACCGTCATTTATCTCTCATCTTTATATTACAACCGGAAAGTTCAAATGAAGAAAATTGAAATTTAATGTTTCTTTTCGCTGCACAGAAAATTTAAAGCATCTCTGAAGATTAGGTTGAAGTTTCAGACGTCTAGTCTGACGATTTTTTTATATTTTATTTTTTTAACATTTAATGCAGGAATAAGAAACATTGAAGCAAGAATTTGAAAGTTTCGAATTATTAAAATCGATATGAATTCTTTTATGGCAAACTTGAAGTCCGTTGTTCATTTTGAGAGTATCGAGTAAAAAGGAGAGTCTGGAGATCATATTTACCGCAGGAGTGATCTTCAGGAATTTCCTCTCGATGTACTAGTGCTTGCTGATCGGTTACCTTTCCGGGCATGTCGTCGGATGATCCCCTATTGACATCAGCTTCATCGCTCTGGTAGCCAGGCTGAACCTCCACCACAAAAGAACAGCCATTGTCCTGGTATTTTCTACTCTTGTTGTCCTCCATAGTTACCTTTAACAAAAGGAATTCGACCACTTCAACGTCATGGCAAATGGTAAAGTACAAAATATTATATAACAAAAATGATTTTTCAAAAAATGTCTAACAATACTTCCGGCTATTCAGGTTCCGAATATATCTTCCTCAAAAATACATCTTCCATACATCTTCCTCGAGGAAGTTGGATTATTGCCACCTGGGCCATAAGGTAACAGGTAGGTAAATAAAAAGAAGATTGGAAAAAGGAACGAGATAAAAATAAGAGCTAACAGTTGCGGTTTAATAGATTAACTCTAGCGATGAAAAAGTTCTCGACCAATGAACTTGTAGGTTACCAAGGGACGCATCATAGGTTCATTAAATTGCTAGCATTTGCACAGATGACCAGCCCTATCAGTAAGCCTTTCGCGCGTGCATTGTACACTCGGTTTGCCATTTGGGACATCGATCTCCGTTCCACTTTTTAAAGCTATCCTATCCGATTACGTGAACAGAGTTGAAATATCGTTTTTACTTTGGAGGCACTACATATAGATATAAGTTGGAAAACATAATTTTTATACTTCGAAGATTGAGGGCGACGTTATTTCAGAAAATTTCCAAGAAGCTTTCATACTCTAAAATATAAAATATGGAGTAGGTATTTGATGAGATTGGGTCTATTTTCAAAGTAGAATTGAGAAATATTTATTTATAAACTAAAGAAAATAATAAGGCTCATTGAAATCTTGATTTTCAAGTATCTCTAGGTTTTAATTTGTTTTTTAATTTGCCTCTGCATTAATCCGGAATTGGGTCGTTCCTCCTTCAAGTAAATACACACGTATCTGCCAGTTGGCACAGTTCAGATTCAATTTCTTTGCAAACAAGTCCGTCCGGTTATTGAATGAGTAAACCCGCACCCCACAATTTTGCGAGGGGTGAGTACTAGAGCAATTGCACTAGTAACGGCCGGCAAATATAAATCGATGGTGGGTGTTTTCTTAAAATATTCCAACTCTTTTTCTTTTAACTTCCTTCTGTTCTCACACTTGGCAAAATTTATGCTTTATTGAATTTTAAGATTGAATTGTAAAATTCGAAATAATCTTTATAAATAAAGACTTGATGTCTTTCAAAAGTGTTAAATAAAATTGTCTTATAAACTTTTGCTTTTATGCAAAATTGTTAGCATTGAGTAAATTCATTTTCTTTAAATATTGATGATATGATTAATAATATTAAGTAATTACTGAATTCATTCATCAATTTCTGTTCCACTCTTTGATGGATAACTTATGCAGGTTAAAGGGAATTACCTAGAGAGCCATTTATCCCTTTACATCCGTAATAACGAGGACAAATTGAAACTAGAGAGGTCTCTTGGAGGATTCCCTCTCTGGAGGCCACGAATATAGTAGCTTGATGACAGGAAGATATACCAAATTTTACAGGGAAATGTAAAAGAAGAGTTGGAAAAATGAACTGTGAAGAAGTCGAATACTCTGTGACATTCGAGTTTCCTTTGAAAATTCCAACCACTTTGGAAGAACCAGATGCATCCGTGATGTGATCCTGATTCGAGATATTTGTTCCTTTACAAACTCCTGCGTTCAGCATTCGTGAAAATAAGTGATTTTTCAAACCACAGATTCGAAAATTATTAAAAAAAAACATTCTTTGTTATAGAATAACAATAATTTCTTTAGATTATGATTTTTGTAAAATATTCGATATAAGATAACGAAATTATTTGGAATGCATTAGTGACGTAATTTCACGCGAAAGTAACTGCATTTCTCCCTAAGAGTAAAAGGGTGTATGAGCATGCACTATCCATCATGGGAGTTCGCGTCTATATTGAATTGTCTGACGTGATAAAAAGCTGCTCAGGCAGGTGGGGCTTTAAAAGGATTTTACTTAAGATATTTTTTCAAACATCCATTTTTGTTCATTCTTTAACGAAAAATCATCAATCAGTGGCACAACTTATGTTCTAGGAAAACCTCAAATTTAAATGCTCCTTAGAATTGTGATGTAAAATTCTCTTGTAAAATTCTCCTGATTGTAGAAAACATATGTCCTTTAATGTAGAATATACGTAAAGTCAATTGGAGCCGACGACAGATAGTGGTTTGGCCCAAACTTGAGGCTTTTGGTTCTGCCTTCTGGACTTTGTGTTACACTGTTACATTGTCATTGGCTCATTAGCCATCACTATATACATGCCGATCGATATAACTTCTCTCATCGCTTGCTCTCAATCCCTTCGTACATTAACTTGAAAATCTATCCAGGAAGAAAGTTACTCAATTATCAAATTACTTAAATACTTTAGCGTATTAAACTTTTTTCAAATTTCTGAAATAAATAGGCTAAGTCTAAAGAGTCCAAGACTAGTCTAACTCTAAGTCTAAGTCTCTATTTAACACATTATCTAATAATAGAAGTTTGGTCAAATACAAATCTGAATTAATAATTTTATATCAAAATACAATATACCGTAAATAATAAGAGGTGAAAAGAAGTTATCAAGTTAATTTATTTCTCTACAAAAAAGAATCCTGATTTACTACCCTAAACCTGTAAAAGGGACATAATTCCTCTATGGTTGCGTGTTTGTATCGTCAACTAAACAAGTCGTATTTCTTAGAGAAAAGCACTACAAAAAAGTACCTTTTTTTTGCTCTTCAGATCCACTCTCAGAATGATACGAAAAAAGATTTCTAAGCTTGGCCAAGTTGCTTTCCTACTGACCTGATCGATACCTTAATAGACCCTTGATGATGCTTAAGCCGCAATACAAACAAAAAAGGGACGGAAAATAGAGCGATTAATTGTCAATATTATTTTCTCCAATCTCACGAATACGAATCTTTTCTTAATCCATTTTTATAGGTCCTTTATAGAAACAAAAGAAATCAACCTTGAATAAACTTTTAAAAATTAGAGAATTCTTTTTCTTCTCGAAACTCTGTTCTTTCTCGAAAAATTCCATAAAAGTTTCTAAATAATTTCGCGGATTTTTTATTTATTTTCCACAATGATAGAGACAAATGTCATTTTGAAAGACGTCGGATTCGTGGGAAGGAAACCGCGAAAGCTGGAAATTTGCACCAAAGTGTGGTCAGTGAGCGAGAAACATTTGTAGCCACATAAAGCGGCAGAATTACGATTGCAGCTGGCCAGCTGGTGACTCGGCTTTTCCAAAATGTCGGTAGTACCAACTGTAACGGCAGAGTTGGCAGCACTGAATTCTCGGGGGTTCCCCCTTTTCCAGACGGAGGTTTCAAGCTCAGGATCTCTAAAGTAGAATGAATGGTGATGTCGACTCTCGGTGGCACGCCTTTGGACCCGGAATAGTCAGCAACTTCTACGGGACGTGCTTTTACCTCGATGTCCCATGTCACATAGACCAGCTACCCTTGTCCCTTGTAAATGGTTTCCCCAAAAGCCCGAGGTGCTTTACGCTGCTCCGTTACTCTTTGGGAATCGTCTTACTCATATTTTAACCTTTTAACTTTTCCATGAACACCTTTCCCAGACTCTTTTCTCAGATTTCATAATCAGATTTTAGTTCCTAATCTTCTCTTCAATTCATCTTGAAACTTAGGACTTAAAGTTAAAATTGAGATTATAGAATTACGAAAGTTTTTAGAATTCTGAAACAAATGAAAACTGAATTTAAAAAAATTTACTCTTCTAGTTCTCTTGCTTTCTAGTTTGAAATGCATTTCCTGAGCATTCGTTAACCTGGAACTGAAGTCTAAATGTAAATTGCAAAGGAGAGCGATAAATGGACTGTGCTTTATTTGAATACTTTGATTTAATTGATCCCATGTGAATTCTCTTGAGTTTCCGAGATATTTTAGCACTTCCTCTCGACTTTACTTAACATTCTTTTTACACTAGATTCAAATTATTTATTTATTATCTCATTCTATCGTGGATAGTGGAATGTCGAGCAAGGGCGAAGTGTCCTACGTGACTTTGAAATAACAGAGCCTTTGAAAAACTAATAAAAAAGAGACCTGTAGGGCAAGTTCCAACGTTACGTGGACATTGAAATTCCTGCGGTGAGTGCACGAAACCGTACTTACGTAGAACGAAATTTGCAGAATAAAGGTCGGCCATGTGAACGACAGCTGTGGGTAACATCGGACAGCATCCAATTGCATCTCTTTTGGTCAAAATCTATCATTCAAATTCTCTACGAATTTTTTTTCATATACTTGAGTACTTATTTGTATCAAAACACTTTTGATAATGTTTCAACTTCTTTTGTAGATTATTTATTATTATTATTTATATTCTTTCCAAATAGTTAAAAATATTTCCTAATATTATATTTCCTATATTGACACCAATTTAAGAAACTGTAGTTATAAAATTATATCTACTTTTACTCGATTAAACGGATCATAAAAAAGAAGTAGATTTCTTTCTGAAGAAGGCGTTAGTACAAGGTGAATTGAATGCTGAAGATCGTCTGGGAGACTTGTGGTCTCTTGCCTTGACCTGGCAGCGAGCCAGGTATTACGTATGATAAGGCATTCTCGGCATTTTCTTCCCTTAGATGTTAAAACATATTGCGTGAGCTTGGTACATTCCCTGGATAAGGAGATAATACAAGATGTAGTAGAAAAATATTAAAGTCTTATTACTCCTAATTAATCAACCAGAATGAACTCCCTAAATTGAATACAAATAAATTAACAAATAATCCCTTCACCTAATCAACTTCGTAACTTTTTTAATTATATTTTCAAACGACTAATCCTTAAATTTGTGGAAGTTTTTCAAGACCAATTTCGATCCCTCTTTAGAGATTTGACCCCAAGTCAATTCCAGAACCGCCCACGTCAAACATTAATTTCCTGAGTTCAATTCCTTCTGAAGAGCACTTTTCCGCAATGAATGAGGTAAAATCAAGAATTGAGGAAAATACAAAGGAAGCCCTGCAAACGTTGATTTAATCGATTGTGTCGAGATACATTTGCAATTATCGAAATGGTCAGTTTCTGTAAGGTCGAAGGTTACTAGGTAATTTTACTTCCATCGTCCTACTTTTGTCGCAAGGTTATCTGTGGAAGTAAAATCCCGGGAGGTACTTGTCAACTCCAGAAGCTGAATTTAAACGACATACAAAGCTCTCAAACTATCGAACAAGGAAAGGGCGTGGAACTTTGAACAGAGCTGTATAGGATTCAGAGAATTCGGAGAATTCAAGGAGAAGATGTCGACGTGCCCACAAGACTATGTGATTCTCAGTTCTCTACCCCTCGCTAACAAACAAGGGTGATGTAATCGCTCTACACTTCCTGACAAGCTAAATTCTAAAATATATTAAGTGAGTTCATATACTTTTATTCATTATTCTTGATTTATCGATTATATTATAATCGATGAATAAAACTTCTTCAATGAGTTAAACGAATTCATTACTCCCGACATATTACGAGCAGATTGTGTTGCCAATTTAATCTGCTTCAATTTCTCATGTTACGAAATCCGTACCTCGCCCGACGTAACAAACATCCAAGTATCTTCACGTGAGGAATTATCGCGTAACTTGAGAGTATCGATTGATCGTTAGTACCTCGTAGAGGAAGCTGATAAATGTAGTTAGAGTGTAGAGAATAATTAGTCGAATATTCTGCTCATGAGACTTTCTAATAATCTCATGTCGATGTAAGGATAATAGAAAAGAGTTTAGTGTTCAATAATTACAAGCTTTATGTGAAAATTGCAATTATCCTGATTTAATAAATATATTCATCGATGGAGCTTCATTAGAACACATTTACGTTTTAATTAATCAAGTTTCTATCAAATTAGAAGCTAATGCAAAAATAAAGAGAGAAGAAGGTAATAAAATCTTCTTTTTGTAAATAACTTCGACATTTTTTAATTATTCTAAAGAGTTGCAGAACTTTTTGAATTATATCTAGAGAGAAACTATGTATGGAATTCCTGTAGGACTTTTCAACATCGGAACTTTAACTGGTACTAATGGCCTCTCTATGTCTGGTTTCGAACTTCCAACCGATAGCAGTGATTGCTTTTACCCTTCCCCGAATCGAGGAACCGTTTTCTTTTGTTTTTTATTGACTCACAGGGAATTCACAAAATCCGAAAAATACATCTGTTCCTGAAAATGTGAGAGCAAACTTCAAATCAGTTTAAATGACTCTCTTTTTATTGTAGTTGATACGACCGAGAGTATTTATTTTCTTATTCTTTGCAGTAAGCTGTATTTGTTCATCTGATAAAATCTTAAAAGCAAAAAAGCGGACAAATAAACCAACATTTTCTTTTCGTATTTTTTTTTCGATTCTCTCAGGCTGACGAGAAATGAAAGTAATATTTTCTAAACATAATCAAAATTGATTAATGAGATGAGCCAAAACCCCTCGCAGGAAAATTAAAGTGGAATAGAAAGAGGAAACTAGTCGTGCTTTATTCCTGATAGCCTTTTTGTGTTCCTCTTTCCATTTACCTGGAACCAAGCGAAGTGGATTTGACGTATACTCACCGCTCGTTCTTCGGTCTCGACGATGAGGTGGTTATTTTTGAGCGTCAGAGTGATAATATTCCCGTTGGCGTTCTTGCTCGTGTGGTTCCCTGGAGAGACGTATTCCACGTTGCTTCCTGCGAGAGCCACTTCCTCTATAACTTCCGTTTCGCAAATATACCTTGGTCCATCCAAAACAGTTACGAGCTGAAAGCAAAAAAAAAGAAACAAAAATCGTCATACCTCGTCAGGAAATGAAAACTCTTTGTATTCTTATATAATAGACCACTGAACCCAAAATTGAAAGAGGAATGGTCTACTCTACTGTAATCTATCTTAAACGACCCATTCGCAATATAGAAACTTACAAAATAAATAAAAAATGGTAAATTTGCATTAATTAATAAAATATTGTACCACTAGGGCAAGAAATATTCGGGATTAGGAGTTAGTCACGCCCCCCCCCCTCTCCCATTCAAAGATTTTGATCCATTTCATCGATCTTCGTCTCTTGGTTTCAGGATTTGTGTTTTTAATTCTTCGCCAACACACTAACTTCTTTTCAGAGCTCACTTAAATTATTTTCTCGGCAAACTGAGAAGCTTGTTAACCCTGGATTTGCAAGGATCCAACCTTCCCTTCCTTCCGGACAAAACCTGCTTCTTTATCCTTCCGCAACTCAAGAAGCTTACTTTATCTTCTTTACTTGGTACAAATAGAAAAAGTAATCATTTTCCACAACATTAATGGCACGCATAACTGTAAATTAAAATTCTGTAAAGATAAAATATTAATTTAGTTATTAAATTACTTGATTAAATAGCTTATCATAACCGGTTACACAAATTCTCTATTTAATTCTCTATTTGAAATTCAAAAACTCTTTAAATTCAAAGTTTGGCGGTTGCATAATCAAATACATGTGTTTAAAGTACTCAAAAAGCAATGACATATTCATGAATAAAGTAACGCCGGTGTAAAGTCACTCTGCATTTTTTTTTTAAATTTCCATCTCTCACTTTCACAGGTAAAATGAGGACGCCCACAAGGACAAGGCAGGAAACGAGAAGCACTCGAGGTGCTTTTTACTGAGATTAGCCTGTTTGTTCCGCTAAATAAAACCATTTTTATGGTAACTTTTCTGCCGCCTGGTTCCTAGATCATTCCCAGTCTGCTCTAGATTTACGCAAGTTGCAGATTTATATAGGGTAGCAGCTGCTATGACGACGAGGTGAAATTCAATTTTCTTTTTCTTCTGCACTCTATGCCTTATAACCACACATTTATCCTTGCATCAAAAGCACACAATGCTTTCACTCAGAAGGGAAAAATGTATATTCGCTAAATCTATAAATTACGAAAATAAAAGCAAGTAACTTTAAGTTTCATTTTATATCAGCTGAATATTTCAAATTCCATTGTTTATTCGCATTTTTATCCTTCCAGTAAATCAATAGTTTTCAATCATGTCCTTATGAGATGAAAAATAAAAAAAAAACATATATCTATGCAAGTTATTTAAGGGAGTCTTTTTATTTTCGTTTTTATACCCTGAACTAGAAGATAAAAGGAAAAAAATTTTTAAAATATTGAATATCCAGGGTGGTTTCAAAATTCGTGTATTAGATTCAAGTCGAGCATGTGTGATCGTATTTTCTGAAAGCACGAGCGACTAATTTCAATTTCACGATTTGGGTCGGAATACGCTTATTCGGAAGCGGTAGAAATTGGCAATTTAAACGGAACGTCCAGTCATGAGTCGAAAAGCGTTAGTAACTAATATCATCTTGATAGGCCGGCTTTATGTCCTACATAGTCTCGTACCATTTCAAAAATTATAAAATTCTTTTTGTCCAGAGATTATTAAGCTTGATTCAATGAACGCATTTCTTTCTCTCTAAACTTGAATCAGTGAAGTTTCACTGATTCCCAGTCAAATTCCATTGATTTTGAGTGACTCTTTTCTCACGATTTTAATTAGTGAAAAATCTAAAAATGGAAAAATTAACTTTCATTGAAAAATCAACTTTCACTGATTCAATTTTAGAGAGTTGGGTCTCTTTTCCCACCATCCATCTAAATTTATTATTCTACAAGTAAATGAAACCGCTACTTAAAAAATGATAAATGTTTATTTGCAAGAAGATTCCATTGTTGTTTTAAAACGATTTTAAATCAACGGACATTTACTGTACTTTTTCTTTTGAATGTTGTTCATAGCGTGTAGGATGTTTAACGACTCTTTGATCCTAGCTTTCGAAGGGGCTTGGAGTGATGTAATCTAAGGCGAATCACTAGCCTAAGTTCGGTCGTTGACTGTCTAGCTATTTAGACTCGCAACTTGTTAGATTTATACAGACTGTATATACATATGTATACCTACACGTGAACGCACCTGCGATGCCTAGTATCTATTTCCTCTCACGTCCAACCAGGATTTTTATTATGTCCCGCAAACGTGTAGCACTTATGTACAAATCCGACATGCTCGTGTAAGACGAGATTGCAGTATTTCCCCTTTTTACAGCTCTTTTAAAACTATAATTTTTTCTAAAAAGTCATAAAAACAAAGCTGCTATATTTTTTTTAAATAAAAATTCCAATTGATTAAAATTTCATGAAGTAAATAAATGAATTTATTTGCAAAAGCAGAGTACTATCTTCAAACATTCTTTCCACTATTAAAACCTTACAAATGCCTTCCACGTTTAAAAATCTTGCTCTCAATTTCTTAAACGGTTCATTGCTCCCATTCTTTGAATTACATTAACATAATTTATTTGACGACATTATAAAGTCTCTCTTCTCGCGATTATTTATAATTCCATTAACCTTGTAAGAATTGTTAGAGTATTCTCGAAAATGATGAATGGTTTTTTAAAAGTGTAGCAAGTTCACGAAGGAGATTATTGAGTTCTTAAGGGGGTTTAGTATGAAATTAGATTTTTGAAGACTTCGAGAACTTCGTTGTTGTATTTCAAAGAGAATTATCGGCTTATTGGCGATTTTTATGTTTTGTAGAATCGACGTCGAAGGTGGCTGCCGAATTCGCTGCTCGTTACGTGCGAGGGCTTTAGAAAAGTTCGTGAGCTTTCGGACGAACACGTTCTACTCTAATTACCTGGTGCACACCCGGCTACGTCAAGAAGTAAGGATTAATGGTAATTACTCGCTTGATTTCGAGGACCTTCGGGAACCACTAGTCTAAACTTCACGGTGTTCTAGAGAATTGGTTTAAAACTGCGCCAACAAACTTTAGAAATCCCATCAATATTTCTCTCCTGATGACAGCTGAACAATATTTCAGGATTAATTTTTATTCTAGAATCTCAAGCTTAACAAGATCAAGTATTTCACTTTGAGTGACAAATACTATTTAAAAATATAAAATATAAAATATAAATGATAAAAATATAAAATATTTCCTTTATTTTCATTCTTCATAATGAATTCAATTCTCTAATAGAAATAGCTAGACAAAAAATGAAAGTCAGACAAGCTAGCCTAGTCTAGACTCTCAGCTAGACTCAAGCTAGTCTAGACTGTCGAAGAATGTAGACTTGTCACGATTTGCGAATACATTAGAACGGGTTAGACAGCCTGCGTGGCCTTGAAACCAGTTTTGAAGTTCAACACTCTCGGCTTCAAATGGCAATAGAAACATATATTCCGTCTGGGAATTTTTACTTTCATTAAATCAGCATAATAAGATCCTAAAAAATCTATTCCATTAAAATACAGAATTTCAATTTAATAGCAACCAGTTTAAAATAATAATAAAAGAAACCACATTTTATGTTACTCGATGATAAAAATACCTAACAATAAATAACTTTGATGGTGACAGTGGTGGGATACAATTGAGACTACCCCACAATTGGATGTCACCTGCTTTGAAATTTAAAGCATATGTTTTGTTTAGATGCCAGAAAAATATTGAAAGACACTTAAGAAGGTACGAGATAACTTTGGTGTGAAATGTATTTGATGTTTAATTAACAATTCAGTGGTTTTGCTACCGGTACCAGAAGTATATAGTATCCAGAACTTCGTAATTGAGTCGTGAGTTTCTCGAGATGTTTAATCAATTGCCATTGCACAAGGGACGTGATGCTAAACGCTGTGACGAGAGACCAGGTTCCTTGGTCCAGCCAAACAAAGACAGAAAATATCTTTTTTGACCTATACCTGCACGCACAGCAAAGGCTAGTGACCCTGACACAGAGGGCGTTGCTCTCATCGTCCGTTCCTCCTTTCTTCCTCCGTTAGATTACCCCTGCCACTCTTCAAAATATCCCGCATAAATTATTGCCGAATTCGAGTTTATTATTAATTCAACAAAATGGAAGAATTTGAGTGGGTCTATATTTAGATCTCCGATGTTACGTTCCATCGCATTAAAGAATTTGATGTCAGACTTAAAATGAAAGAGTTTTGAATATTATGGACTTAAAATTATAAAATTAATTATGTAATGATACATTATGAACGATTCTAATTTTGACTTTTACAGTCTTTAATGCTACTACTGGTTAACCCGTTGCAAATAATCTAAATCACTGTACTTGGGAATAATTTGCAGTAATTTCTAAACTGTTGCACAATTTGCAAGAATTAATATTGCATCATGAATAATACATGGCATATTCTCGCGTCAGTGCAAATTTGAATGTCGCATCGGTGATTTTTATGATGTAATTCGATGGCAACAGTTTACGCGAGCCTGGTGTTCCGGAAGTCACAGTTCCGTTATTTCATCGTTTGAATTAATTAAATATTTGTGGTTTCATCTCCGGATAACATGGCTCTTAATCACGACGTAACTGGATATAACACCAAAGAGGAATCAAAATCGCTAATTAGCAATCACCCGAGGCGTTGCTTAATTAATCAACAATCATGTTACAGATTCCAATGTTTTTCGAATAAGTGAAACTGGGAGTGAGCCATTATCTCAAACAATTATGTAAAATTGATACTGTCAGATTTATAAATGAATACAAGTATTCTAAATGATGTTCCTAAATATAACGATATTTTTAGATGATTATAATGAATTATCTGTGATATGATTCATCTAATTAATCAAAATGATGAAAAGGATTGCACAAATCGCGGATAGCAAAGCCAGCAAAGGGAATCGCATTCTCTAAATTTAGGTTCTGGATCATTTGAAAGTTGCTATGAGGATGTTGATGGGTCCACCATTTCCCCTGGCACTGCCCACTAAAGATCCCACGTAGACGAGTTTCGCGAGTGTCCCATATTCCAGGCCTTTCACCTTTGGTATAATCCAAGATCAGAAGCGGATCGAGTGCTCTCTTCTTCTCTACTCTCAGTAAAGATCTTATTGGAGTCAGATTATAATCCAAAGGAAGGGGGACTTCAAATAGACAGATTATTTCGTCCATTTTGAGGATTACGTATCAAATAAAGCTCATCCTTTTCTTCTCAACAGTAATGAAAATCGGAATTATGAACATCGGAAGATGCTCATGATCAAATTGAAAGTTTTCACATGACCTTGAATATTTGAAGCCAATCTCATCACGACTATAATAATAATGATACAATAATAGAATTGTGACTTCAAAGGAGTCAAAAATGTACTAAAAGTACGTTTTCTTTCTCTAATGGCATGATTAACCGAAAAAGTGACTCATTGGAAAAAAATTACAAAGTGTGTATGGTTCTGACGCTGGGCAGAAGTTTCTCAGCAGCAGTGCGACGACTGCAACTGTTTTGAAGAGGCAATGTCCGAGGTCTATGAACTGCGACGGACGACTTGCATTAGATTCAAGGCCAAATTAGAGCGTACAAACAGCGACAAGCGACGCTAAGCTCTGACCGTCTGCAACCTCTTCGCGTAATCTCACTAACCCACGCCTATTCGAGTGCTTTTTTATTTAAATCGACATTTCTATGTGCAGCTACTGCACTCTGCGATCGATGCAAACTTAGTTCCCCTGATAAACAAACGTTACTCGGAAGTAAGACGAGACTACTGAGGTCACTGAATTTTTTATTTAGAGATCAGCTTCAACAAGCAAACCAATTCCTAAAAGAAATTCACCAAAATGAGAGCACTTTTAGAATTTTAAAATTAGCTGTATTTATACATCCCAAAACAAGTGCACTCGTCATCATTTTCTCAAATTTAACTTTCCAAACTTACGAAATTAGTTTGCTTTCTGGAACATAATTTACCAAGTTATAAAACCATTTGACTTTCAAGAAATCTTTGAAAAATAGTCTCTAAGTTTATGCACTATTAATCTTCTTTCCATAATTTTCTCTTGGAAGTAACAACCCTGTTAAAAATATTAAATTAATAGTTTAATACCCAACCTTAGAAATAAACTCCGCAAAAGGAAAATTTCTTTCTCTGTTATTTTTTATTTTATTTTCGATATCCTTAATTATAGGTTCGTATGTCGAAGGAGAGTTTACTTTTGGCAGATTTACTTTGAGGAAGTAGTGAGGTGTGTTAAAGAATCTCATGAAAAATTGCTAAGACGCGAGTATCAAGCAGTAATTTAACCTGACCTCCGGGTGAAGAAATAATATAGGTACATGTTTTATTACGGTATAAAGCGTTATACCTGCAAGGTTGCTTTAGGAACTTGCAATCCTGCGAATTTGATCGAAACATCGTACGAACAAAGTTGTCGCTCTCTGTAGTCCGCTATCCAGAGGAAATGGGATCGACGAACGCGATAAGCGGATAAGGGATCGCACCGATGATTCATGTGACCATTGAGAATCCGCCTGGTCGAATGAGTTTCGATATAATACTCGAAAGTACGTGAATTCTTAAGTACTTTAAAACCACGAGTGTCCATTTCTTAAAATATATTCGTCGCGAAATAACATACAATGTAGGAAATTACAGACTCGAGGAATTTTAATCCACACGCTACCAATTTCTTCGTACAGAACAAATTGGCCTCTTGAAGTTTCCTGAGTTATTGAAACATGCACGCATCACAATTCTGAGTAATAATTTTTGCAGAAGAGATCAAAATTTTGCTTTTCATCAGTTTTCTCCCTGATGTTATAGGAAATTAAAAGAATTCTTATGTTAAAATATGCATGGAAAACATCATTAAAACTAATTCTGAATCAGGTAAAACTAATCTTCAAGAAGTAAATTGAATTAGATAATTTTATCGGAAATAAATATAACAAAATCTAAAGAACGTCTGTACCACTTCCGGAGGAATTTCTAGCAGCGACAAATTTCCCTTATCTATCTTTTTCAGCGGCTTCTAAATGCCGGAGAGTCCCACAAAGATTTCCGGACATTTTGCAGTTTGCACCAAGTAATTTCGGCAAAAATTTAACTCGACAGAACTTTTCTTGTTCTTTACTTCAGAAAAAGGATCTTTCTTTAAAAGTGCCGGAGTTTGAAAATTGTTCCGGAAAAACGAGAGAATTTTCACAAGTATTCAATTGTCTCAGTTTTGCTCGAAGAATAGTGAATAAGTTTGAAGCTATTTCCACTTAGTTTCTTTAATTTAATTGGCATTTTAACTACTAAAAAATACTGAAATTACTAATTGCTATTAAAATTAAATAATTTTAAAACTAAATTATATAATTATAATTAATTATATAATTAATCTATTGATAGAATATGACTCATGATCAAAGTCGTCATTTATATTTCGGCCGGTGATTGGATTATTATTTAGATGCTGAGTTAGTCGTCCTGTCGATGTAGTTTAAACGATTTGAATGGTGTTAGAGGAAGCGGACGTTCATGGTCGAATTACGTAATCCAGTGAAAAGGATAATGATCCTAGACAGCTTAGTTCTACAGAATGTAAAATGACCGTCTGCGACCCCACCATTAGAAGAGAGAAGTCAAGGATAACCATTCCCCACTCAATAACCAGGAAGAGATCTAAACATTTTAGATAAATTTGACCGTCTGCAACCTCATAACGGTGTTAGTTTAGTTCAAGGACTAAAAAAAAACTTTCTTCGTGTTAGAATAAAGTTTCAGGAGGTCCTGATAAATTTGTTCTTGGAAATATTTCAATTTCGTTTGCAAATTTTTATCATGAATGGAAATTAGAAAATGTCAGCTGAAAAACCTATGTTAGTTATTTCACTTGTGATCGAACTATGAGAGGAAGTTTAACATCTCGGAATGATTATTAATAAAATTATTGATTAAATAATAATTCAGTAGTTCCAGCTTTAGACTTGATTAGTTAAAATTCGCCTGCTTAAATTTCAAGTCGAACAGAAACAAGTGTTTTAACAAAAATGATCCAGGTCATGGTTTAGACGAGTAGCTTTGAATTTAGCATAAAATAGACCTTGCCATAGTGGTTTATTTTTCTACTGCAACTAATGCGACTCTTCATTAAATTTTTCCATAAAATTTACATTAAAAAATGAAAAATAACAGTGTAAAGTTTCTTTTATGATTGTTTGCGCTGATTCTAAAAATATAAGTGAGTTTGTAGACTACAAGGCCTGCACTTAGGTGATCGTCAGAGTGAAATTATCGTGGTTTATAGGCTGAGTGGGTGTAAGGCGTTTGCGCACAATGTGTCCCCTATGCTAGTTCAAGGTTAGACCAGACGGAAGTCTGGCTCTAGTGTGTTTGGAATACCATTAGCCAAGTCATAGCAGAGCACACATGTTCGCATTCACACCTACGTGGAAGCATAAACTCAACGCTACGTGGAACGGCGATACTGCGTTAGACTTGTATATTCATTCGTCTGTACACGGTAACTTAGGTTAGTGACACTCGAAGGCCAGTGAAGCAATGAGCGAGATAAAGAGTTTCAAAATGTTGAAATACATCGAAAAAAAAAATTCTTTTTTCTTCCGCACCAATTAACATTGAGCAAAGATCTTAAGTCTCCATCCATTTGGCTGATTATTCCAGTATTTAAGAAAAAATTGTAAAATATGTTGCTGTTATTTCAGAAGCTCCCTTTCCCAGTAAGAAGGAGTGCATTGGAAGGCATAGAATGGCATTGAACTTTTTAATGCCATCCTATGCGAAACAATTCCGTTTTTGCCGAAAAGCATTAAATGGCATTAACTTTTTAACTTTGCATCTTTCTGAACGGCATTAAAAACTTCAGCGCATTCAAGCGAAACAAGTTTTATTCCATAAAGAGCATTAAATGGCATTCAAGATAGAAACGGAATTGATTCGCATAGGATGGCATTAAAAATCCAATGCCATTCTATGCCTTCCAATGCACTCCTTCTTACTGGGTTGACTATTAGGTTTCTTCATAGAAGTTGAGAGCACTTAACACTGCTTATAAAGAACAAGTAAATAGCGCAATAAACCTTCACGGAAAAAAAAGAAAATGGCTGAATTTACCATTTAAAATAGTTAACATGCGCTCTGAACGCAGTTTTCCTGGAATTTAGTAACTTTTACTATTTCATATTGTAACTTTTGCAATGAAGAAACAGGGTTTGCAATTTTCTTAGCAAAAATTACAATTTTAAATAGTAAAACTTACTAAATTCATGAAAAAATGCGTTCAGAGCGCATGTTCACTATTTTAAATGATAAATTCAGCCATTTTCTTTTTTCCGAGTTTCTCGCTCTAATATCAAAGGTCTTAAGGCCATATAGAAATTAGGTACATATAAGTCAAGAAGCTTCGCTACTCAATTTTATTTTTTCGTCGCAAAAAGCTCTCCTAATTTCATTTGAGCAGAAACGCAAAACGATGACGGGGTTGCTGAGGAGGGGAATATATTCTATATGAGAAACTCAGAGCTAGCTTTCCTTTGACATGGTTACTACCGCAGAAATAATTAATTATAAGTGCTAGTACAGTATAATATTATAAGCAGATATAAACCATTGAAGACCCTGAACATGTTTATCATTATACATTTTATTACTGAAGAATTTGAGAATAATATTGCGAGCAAAATATTTAGTCTGGTTAAAAACAAGCTCATAAATATTGTGTAAGAATCCCTGACCCAGAACAAGGAATTCCGCAGATAGGTAGGGTTAAAGATTGTGTTTGTGAATCATCATCAGACGAAAATCGTATTTTATTCTCATGAAGATTTGTAATCAAGTGAATACAATAATAATCGCATGTTTTTCCATTGAGACGATCGTTTCATAACCCCGGAAGTATATTCAATGTCGTAGCACAACAAAGGCTACAGTGGATTTTAATCATCAGACGTGTCGCTGGAAACTGGCCTTGATGAGTCTCGTTTTCATTGAAGGTCGAAGTTTTGCCTTGGTCGCTACCTTGATAATGAAACTCAGTCATTAGGAAAACTCGCGGTCTGTTGAGTTGCGCTTGAAACTCATTAGACGGTTTCCAGTGGCCTCGCGTGAGCAACGACTGCGATAAATCCGGTCAAGTTCAATGTCGAGGTTACCACGGCACGATTCCGACGTTTACAACATTATGCGTTAGAAATCCATGTGTGCCATTGACCGTCGTGTTAGAATAGAATGTATCTAGAATAGTTGGAACACGGCCAACTGGTCGAGAATGAAAACCACGGTCAAGCTCAAATTGCATATGGAACACAGAGAAAACTGGATATTAAACCGTAATATCAAGCTATTTAACTATAGAACAACTATCTAGATATTTAGATATAATATCTTGATATTAAAATATTGGATGTTAGAATATTTGGATTATATATTTTAATATCTGGATATTAAGTTTTAATATCAAAATATTATATCTAAATATCTAGATAGTTGTCCCATAGTCAAATAGCTAGATATTACGGTTTAATATCCAGTTTTCTCCGTGAATGCTTTTCGACTAGTTAAATATTCTGACTTCTTTTATAGTGGACAATCGAATACTACAGTTTTGATAATGAATATGAAATTAAATGAAATAATATGAAATTAGAGGGAAAAATAATGGCTGAAAATATAAAGAGTATCATTTAAAAATTTTTTAATGTATCTTTAAATAGTCACTTGTTTTTGAAGATTAGATTCCGCTTGAGAAGCGGAGAACTGTCGAGTTCTAAGAAATCTTTTTGCAGCAGACAGATATATGTTAGTTTGACTATACTGCCTACTGGCTAGTGATGTGCAATTTAAATGTAAATGAAAAGGTAGAATAGCACATAAAAGTCATCTCGTTCTCAAATCTCTCTACACTGGCTACTAAATTTTGTTGGAATCGCGTTCTCGACCTGAATAATAGTTTCTTTTCCTCCTTCTTCTATAAAGGTCGCCCCGACTTCGTGGGTCAAGTAACGTGACCTCTGTCTTTGAGCAACTACGGAAAAATATTACTATGGAAGACGAAGCTAATATTGCAATACTCTGCATCCCCCACCACCGTTTAATTTTCTTACGTAAACATTCAAGGTCTTTTTGCGATTAGAACTCGCTGATTAAAGTTAGAAAGTTTCGCAAATTTCAAGTTTTAATCAACTTTTAATAGTACGAAGCAGAAAACATTGATTATTAATAACTTTATAAAGAATGAATAAAATAAAATTAATTGGTGGAATATGATTCTCTCTTGCTGAATAAAGAACTCACGATTAATTTGTCAATATGCATATCAATATACAGGAAGTTTCTGTTATTCATGTCTCAAGAGGAATTAAATGAGTGGAAAAAGAGGAAGAAAAAAAGAACAGAGAATCGTTCTGACGGAACAGATTCAGCACAATGATTCAATTCAGCTTCATAGTACGTCGTACATATATTTATTCGCCACGTGGGAATTTAACAGCCACATTAGCAATTTACGTATCTGAATTAGAAAATCTATCGTCATAATTCAAGCCATAATTATGGAGTTTTGCTAATAAAAGTTATAGCTTTATTGAGACTTGACCCGACATTCTGTTCTGATACCAAAAAAAGCATTAAATTTCTTCTCAATCCAGCTGCAAATTATTCCTTAATTTTTTTTTAATCTCTTTCAGAAATAAATTAATTTGCAGATTTCGTTTCAATCTCTCGTTCTTGTTTCCGAACCATTTAACATAAATTATATTAAAGGAAAAATATCTTGCGGAAAAATCCAAAGTGAGTGACATAAATTAATTAAATAACATAAATATTTGAACAAGAGCTAAAATGACGCAGATAAATGAGCTCGATAGAGTGGATCTATATCTCGATTACGATTAATTTTTATTTTTGAATTTGTGTTACAGATAAATGTTTCATGGGATTAGTAAAAATCGATTTGACTGCACGTCATCAAATGAGTGCATTTAATTAAAGTCGCGCCGGAAATGTGCAGCGTTTATGTGATGTAGACTAGAGGTGTGTGTGTGAAAATTTAATTTAAAAACTCGTTATGGAGTCAAAGCTACAGCACTGAAATTGAAATTTTGCTATTAACATCTCTGAATTTTGTGACTTATGCTTTGATGTCTTCTTTACTTAATAATTAATCTTATTCACGATTTTTCTGGAAGTAGCGAGTTCATTTTACGCATGCTTAAATAACATTATAATTGCAGCGTAATTATATAAAAAATTCATTTCAAATACTTAATTGCTTATTTTCATTTAAGTGATGCACTGTTACGTTTACATTTCCTGTACCATTACTGCTTTTATAATTTGAAGTAATAATTGAACTATATCTAAAATGAAACGGTAATTTTTCGTTGTAATAAGGCTAACAATGTATCATTTCCTTGTTTTCGATTAAATGTTTTGTTCTCCATAATGTCAGACTTTCGCAATATAGAATAGACCACGTATGACATTCAAGCGCCAAGTTTAATAGATTCGTAGATTAGTATGGGCTCGGTCGTACCACTTCGTGAATACATATGTATAACTAACGGTATAGTCAAGTAACTGGTTTTGCAGTTCCCAAAAACTAAACTACTAACCGCCTGGCTCTCCAGTTAGGTAGACTCACTATTTCCTCACGAAAAAGAACCTCATTAGGTCCCTCATCAGTCGAATCATAATCTAGATCTCCTCTCCTTTCTTTACTTTATGTGCGATGTTCGTTTTTTATTCCTGTTGGCCCTCATGAATGCCCAAATTATCACTTCTATTCTGAAAATTATCTGCGGTATTTCTTTCCAATTAGTTGCAGATTTACAGATGTTGCATCTACTAAAAGATATCCCTACATTGAAGACAAAGAAATCATTGAATCGAAAAATATGTCTTTCTTTTGCCAAGAAATTGAGATCCAGTAAATGTTTGCATTAAGAGAAGGAGAAATAATTTAAATTTTCTGTGGAAAAGGAACGGTGCAAATGGAGATAACGGTTTACGTTTCATTATTCTATTTTCCGAATTTCGCGGAAGAGATTTTGTGCAAGAGAAGAATGAAGTGGCCAGAAAAAGAAAAAAAGCGCTAAGAGATTTTACGAAGCAATGCGGTACATGATTACAGCTTTCCATTGAAGTGAGGATCATGGTGTTATACCTTCTCACTTAATCGGGAGATTATTACTGGTCATCTATTCAGAGAATCCTGGAAAATACGAAGCTCGTATAAAATGAGATTCTGAGTTCTGCAGTACGAAAATATTATTTTTAAATATCGGAAAGTATTTTGAGATATATGCGATTCTTTTTATATTCTTATATTCTTTTTAATTCAAATTTAACATAAGATAACTCTGAATTGAATTATAGAGGAAATTACCTTTAAAATTGTAGGGAGTTTTGAACTTCATTAGCATTACTAGAATTTCATTGGTGGCGTCATGCATTTAGAAATGCTCGTTTTCTCGACGGAAACGATAAACGGATGAGGGTAGTTTTCATCGAAGTAGTTTTCCTGTCTCTGAGTTAATCGCCTTCCTTGTTATGCTACCAACGGCAGGCAAGTGATGCGATCGATGTTGACTTCGTAATGAGAATTGCATCGGAGGAAATCACCGTAAAATGCAGTTGATGATCCGGAAGTCAATGTAAAATCCAAAGCAAGATACGCTTGAAGGAAGTTTCACGGCGAGCTTCGTTAGTGATTCAGGGAAGTCAGAGCAATGATGAAGTATTTAATTACTTTAAAAGCTAAATTTCTTTAATTACAAATTTCTTTAATTATAAATTTTAAGGCAGAGATTGACAAATAGTCAAAGATTCTTTTGATAATATTATGAATATAGACTTGTATAAGACATTCGAGTAATTTGGAATTCAATTTTCGCATTACTCGATTATTCCTATTGTATTGCCTTCGAATATTCCACATTCTCGAGAGTGCGAAAGGAAATTAATAGATAGGTGGGTGGAGATTGAGCCACCTCGTTCTAATTTTTTCTTCCATTTTTACCTTCAGTTTTGACATTGAAGCCAGCTTTATGGCAAAAGTTGTTCTCGAATCGAGGACAAGAAATATTCCCAACCAGTTAAGTGTGCCAGAAAATAAAATAAATCAAGAAATAACTAGATCAAAACAAAAATTTGAAAAAAGAGTTTTAATAATTATATTTTTCTTAAAAGTTAATTATTATAATAATTCACGTATATTTTCTTCTGGATATAAATTGACTTACTGTGGGAGATTCTAGCTGTCAGTGACTGTGTTTTCAATCAACATATTATGTACACAGTTAGTATTGTCACTCCCACTCATTTCCAGTAGCCATGAACTGGTCTGCAATGTTCATTTGAGGACTAGTAAACGCATTTCCATTCCAGACTTAACCATGAACTAGAAAATCTACCGGTCAAGGTTCTCAGGGAGGAACTGCATTTAACGATATAATAATTCTAAAAAAACTTTAAAAATTCAACTCCGAATTAATATTCAAATTCATATTCGAATTCAAAATAACATAATCTGAAAATTAATTCGTTTAAGGTTTTCTAATTCTCAGGATTGACCATTTTAAAATGTTTGTTTACTATTTGAAAAGATGAATGAAGTTGTAAGAGCGGTAACCATGAAATTTCGGTCACGGTCGTCTAGTCCGACTCGTCTAACGCTAGTAAAAGTAATATATGGGATTCTAACGAAAGGAAAACTGACATTAAGTGAAAGAAGACGTTTGCGTAAGGCCAAAGATTGAGTTATCTGTCAACGTGATTTGAATAACTCGTTTCTCGAAGAAACCAGGGAGAATCGAAATTTAAGATAATAAAATAGTACTTCCCATGTTTGACAGTGATCTCATTCTAAAAAAATGAAGTCTATAAATTAATCAGATATGAAAGCGAATTTTTAAAAGATAATAGATCTTCCACTTATGTAAAGATAGCAAAAAACTTGTACCAGACTATCACACTATGGTTATTTTCTTCTTCTCAAAAGGGTCATACGAATTCGTTTTCTGTACACTGTTACAGTCCGTTAAAGAATAAATATTACATGAGAGCAGAAGCTGTGCCGACATAAATAATGTAAACGTCATGACGGAAGGAAAACATACCTTTTAAACTTTGAAGACTGTGATCTACGCCACGATCATATTTCCAGATACGTGTGACACAAAGATCTTCATTTACTTTACAAAAATTGCTCTTATCTCCTACTTATAATTATCATTTTATTTATTTGAATAAGCTGATGCATAATTTAGTCAAGTTTATTCACTTCAGTGTAATGTCGAATGCAATATTATCGACACAATATTCAGAAATATTCTTTCGCAATACCGAAAGCTGAAAGCTCTGGCCTTGCGCCACTCTCTAAAGTCTAAGTAATGATGAACCAGTCAAATAAATCTTTTGCGAAGCAATGAATTACTTCTTGATGAATCCTTGTCGAGAACAAAATGAACGTTGTTTGTTTGAACCCAGCAAGACCTATCTGCACCTGTGTACTAAATTTATAATTAAATTTTTTTTATTGCTCGTAAATTCAAATTTCAAATTGTTAAATTTCACTAAATTACGTAATACCATAGAAGTGTTATACTCCTCTCTGAAGGAGAGGAGTATAAGTTCACACTTTTAGATTGAATTTTGCAACAATTTTATTGTATCTTTCTGAAACTTTCATCAAAAGTTTCATAAAATGTTTCAATTTCAAAACCCAAGGCCACAAGAAAAACAAATTGTGACATTGATGTTTATCATTCTCGAGTATGAGCTTAGGTCCCATGAAACTCGGGTCGCTTTTACGTTCAATCAACGGCGCTCAGATGGTCCACTCTGTGGAAAATGGCAAGGCAGCCGTAAAATTTCGTCTATTAAGGAAATGTCATAGAAATGAAATTACTTCCCGCTTGGACCTGTCGCTTGAAAAGCTCTTAAAAGAAGTAAAAATGTTCCAAAAAGAGAAAAACTCTCCGGCCATACCCATGAGATTAGGGAAGTAGGGGACAGCGAAAATTAAAAGCTCCGCAAGCAGCAATATTACCATGGAATTTTCAGCCTCATGATAAATTATTCCATCCATATTTCCTTGTATTTACGCATGTACTTTTCTCTCCTCAAGAGGGATCCACTTTTCACAAAGAGAAATAGGAGCTTGTGGTCGAGCCTGTTACGAAAATTCACAGAATACATTTTTCAGGGATAAAAGTACAACAGGCTTTCCTGACTGATAAAGAGTCCATTCTATAGTACATTTTGAATTATACAAATGACTAATTGCCCCCTTCTGAGAAAGAGATTCTCTTATTCAAATTTTATACCGTTTCAGCGACCAAAAAAATTATTCGATACACAAGAAGATATTTTGAATCGTTGAAGATTTTGACCTTGATTCTTTTGATAAAAATTCAGTCAGTTATCTTTTTCTTGTTTGTAACTTAATTTCTATCATAGTTTGGAAAGTTTGTTTTTCGCGAATTTTCGCATTTATCGTTTCCCTGCTCCACTGGGAAGCGGGGAATGATAACTTCTACGCCGTTTCCTGCCTCGCTCTGAAAACCTAAATTTCTCTAGTGATAGTGTGTTCTAGATTCAGCCATCGCTTCGCAATGATCTGCCCTAAGCCCCCTTGTAGGCGAAGGGATCACGTGATTTATCTTATCACTACTTCAGTGGAATTGACTACAGCAGAAATCGTCGAATAAATACAAAATTCATCTGGAGTAGAGTGTGGTAAAGAATTGGTAAAATATTCAAGAATACAAACAAGATAAGAATTTAGATTTCTGTTAGGTCAAAAATGTACTGGATTAAAAAAAAAAATGAATGAAAAGATTTATTGTGAAACTTGTTTGGCTACAATAGAATTTTGTTTTTCCCAAAGAATTATAGAAGAATTGCTCTTTCCTTTAGGCAATTTCCAAACAGAAATATCTTTCCAGCTTCCTAAAAGAATTTCCATCACAATAGTGAATATATCTGCAGGCATTTCTAAACTCTTTTTAAAAATTCGTACTGTACAATTTCTCAAGGAACGATTTTTCGAGATTTTCTGCTTGACAAGAAAACCCTCTGAATAATATTCCAAGGACCTGTGCTCACCGGTAGAAAATTTACAAAAAATACTGCATCAATGCATACACTTTCGATTGTAGATAGGATCGAAATGTAAACTAAACATTCTTCAAAAATGTGCTTTCAAAAACGTTCTCCTCATCTAACTACAATTTAAAGCTCTAAAAAGATTAGCTCTGCCACTTTTAAACAAAACATATGTATATATATGATCTTATTCTCGAAATATTGATCGAGTAGCTCCAAATTTATAAACATGACATTCCTGTTTAAGGGTTATTGAACCCTTATAAGAAGTCAATTGTTCCCAAATATTTCTCAACGATTTTTTTCATAGTTCAATCCTCCCATCTGCACTGAGCCAAATAAAGTCAACGTGCATGACGGAAACGAAGTTTTGCGGTCGAGTATGATGGCACGAAAGACGCAACTCAAAATGAAAAGAAGAAAAAGGGATATTCGTGTTGAGAATCAGGGTGGCATTGCAAAGAGAAGGGAAAGATTGAAGAGCCTTGCAAAAACACATGATACACGCTATGTTGTGTAAAAGGAAGCTGGTGTACCAGCTAGCAAGTTCTAAAGAATCGTGATTACGGCCCTGTCATATTTTATTGCACCTCTGGCAATGCGCGATACAAACCGCTCATTGGTAGACGGTTTTACTCCATCCCCTCCCTCCCTCAAAACTCCTTTAACCTCTTTCCTTTACTTTAAAAAGGACCTCTCTCTTTACTTCAGTAAGTCCTTAGGTAGTACGTTACTACCTCGTTTCTTATGAATCTTTCATCGTGCAACTAAGCCAAGAAAAACCGACCTTTAAAGAAGCTTCATAATCACCCGGAACCGGAGTCTAACTTTTATGATACATCCTTAGGATCTTTCAACCCTGGAACTCGAGTCGAGATAATCTATGTGGGTCATTTAGGAAAATGAAGTTTTTTTGGCTACTCGAGTATTTATTTAAAGCCCAATCAGATTTGCAACAATAATGTATCCCAGTTTTTCAAGGCATTTTGTGACACCAATTTTTTAGAGAGGAATTTCAAAAGGTTTCTAAGAATTTTAAAGGATTTTGACGATTTTCAAGTAATTTTCACTAAATTCAAAAGAATCTTAGAATTTCTAAATTATTTTGTAGTATTTTCAGGGATTTCTGGATACTTCGTGGAATTATAAGGAATTCGTGCAATATTAAGAGATTTTTAAAATTGTGAAGTATTAAAGGATTGCATGGAATTTGATGAGATTTCTAATCATTTTAATGAATAAATTTTAAAGGATATAAAAGAAATATATATTATCGTAGAATTTTAAGGAATTTCCAAAAATTTTTACGAATTCTAAGAGACTTTCACGAATTTTAACGAATATCAGGAGATTTTTATACCTTTTTAAATACTGTATGGATTTTGAAGGATTTTAAAGTTTGTCGGGTAATTTTATTGAGGGATTTTAAAAGATTTCGTAGAATTTAAAAGAATTTTGAAAGTTATCGATAAATTTTTAGGGATTGCAAGAGGTTTTTAAAATTTTCACAGGGTTTAGTGGATTTTTAAGGATTTCATGAAATCTTAAGGGATTTTAAGGTATTTTAAAAGAATTTAAGAGCTTTTGATGAGTTTTGTACAGAATTTGTGAAATTTTAAAGAATTTCATGGTATTTTATGAGATTTCTAATAATTTTAAGGAATTTCAAGATATTTTGCTGATTTTTAAAAAATTTTGTAAAATTTTCAAGGATTTTGTGGAATTTTTTGAGGATTTCTAAGAATTTTTAGATATTTTCACAAATTTTAACGAATTTTGAAATTTTTTGTAAAGTTTAAAGAGACCAGCAAATCAACGTGTGCGCTATTATTTTGTTTTCCTTGTTACAATTTCAAGTCATTCAAAGGTCAATCAGGTTTACAACAACAATGTATGCGAGATTTTCGAGACATTTCGTGACACCACTTTTTTAAGATAGGAAAAGAATGTCGAATATATTTACAGAAGTATGTAAAGGGAAAGACTTTAATTTGTTATTCGCATCAAAACATCTCTTTCCAGATAGTTTCCACAATGTTAAAGTTGCATTCGATATTTAGAAATGATACCTGATGATAGTAGTATCATGAATGTTAATGTTATGTTCTGAATTCACCCTCGATGCTATGATGCTGTAAAAGTTTCGGTGATTTCTGCAAAGTTTGGGAATCGTGAGAACCACAGTATCAATGTTAGAGTAGCAGAAATCACTTCCACCTATATAAAAATCATCAGCTCTCTGAATTCTCTTGTGCTGACAAAAAGCTATATTTTTCAGGAAGTGTGTGTATGGGGAAATATATGTGTGTGTGTTTGTGTGTGTCATCGAAAATTGCGATTCCCACAAAATTATATGCGCAAGTAGGTAGAATGCAACGATACTTATCGTGCCTCTTTGCTGGAAACCATCTTACGTTTGAAAGCAGAAGTTGTCTCTCAGTTTCCATCGAGTTATACCTACAAGGAACAACTACCGCGAAATGACCGTCTATCCGAAGGGGCTTTGCTTGTAAATAACTATAATTTCTTTTTGGGCTTGAGTATATTCGGGGGTTGAGTAGATTTGTGAGTAGGCACCGTGTATCCTCTGATGGAGTGAGTTTTAGGCTCGCGGGCTCATCGCCAAGTGGAGGGGATGAAAGCGGGCCCTGGGACCAATGACCTCTTCTTGGGTCAGCCACCCCGACGAAAAATATACACTAAAGCAATCTAACTTTAAGAGACGAATGGACAATCTTTTCTCTATCTTAGTCCTCAATTTTAGAAAAATTAAAACAAAAAAAGTCATTAAATATCTCGTTCACAATTTTCTATCTCAATGCTTAAACAAAAAGTGTTTTGAACATTTTTGCTGAAATTCAGAGATTTATGGATATCGATCATCTATTTTAGAAAGAAAAAAATAGTGCTGGGAAATACCTCGTAACTTTTTATACACGTTTTCGTTTTACAATTTTTGGGTAATGGTATAACTTTACGAATTGCTTTAATAAAAAATGGCAATCGTAACGGATTAAAATTTTGACTTAATGGCAACATAAAAAATTTCTTTCTAGTCACATTTATCTTTTCTGCAATACTTCAAGTGGCTTACTAAATCTATTAAAATTCTTTCATAATGAATGAAAAAGATGCAAATTTAAATGATCAAGTTTTAAAACAAAGGATTAAAAATTGTACAATAATTGTAAAATGAAACGGGCAAATTTTAATAAAAAGAAGTGTAAACCCTTTTAAAATGGCATAGTAAATTTCCGGACAGTATTTTAACTTGTTTGGTGCATTCGTTATCAGATGTAAAAGAGTCTCTTTTGTCCCTGTATTTATCATTGCATCGCAGAGTTGAAATCGAGTACGAATCCATATTTATGTAATAGCTAGTATCATGTAAATAATAGAGTGCAGTAATCTGTGAATACAACAAAACAAGGTACCAACGAAGCTGATAAACGTTTTTGCCGGTATAGTTTGTAAATACTTGTTAACACTGCATAATACCATGAAATAAATTAATTTTTTATCACGGATGAATACTCATTTCTGCATATATTTGATGTAATTTAATAACGTAAAATGAATTCATTCTCCAGTTACTATAAAAAATTATCTTCGTCACGAAAATGTCTTGTGAATTCTGTAAAGTATGTATTTTGAAATCTATCGAGCATTGTATTGCAGAGGAAATAAAAGTTCTCTTGCTTGGTAGAGCGACTGGTACCAACGGTAAAACACGTTCTGGAGGAATGCATTGACTCTGATATCAAAGGGATCGAATTTCCGCGTGGATGGGGAAGAGACTGGTAGAAAGGCAAGACTCTCATTGGCGAACTTTTCGCATCGGTTATTCTCTTATTGGTGTAAGACTACTGAAGACTGGCACGAGCCAGATGCGACATGAAATGTTGAGATGTTGAGATGTTGAGATATTGAAGATAAAAAGTGCAATTCGCAACAGCAATACTCGTCGCATTTACGACTTCGCAAAAAAGCCAGGTTATTCTTTCAGTCGCTCTACTTTTATAGGATAACTCATAAAATATAATCCTCTCTACGTGTGACGATCAGTGACGATTCAGCTCGATATAGTTTCAATAGAATTATTTTTCCGTGTCTTGAATTCAAAAAAATACTCGATCTCGCTTTTACTTTATTGCAATCTCTGCAATAAATCATTTAGAATCTACACTGGCCCTAAAATCATGTTTACATTTTCATAACTTAAGATTTTCTTTTTCTGTGTAATTCTTTTACAAGTTTCTTTGATGTTACACGAAAGAGAGATGTTTTTAGTTTATCTGAAGTGAGGTGAGATAAAGTTTAGTGCTTGTCTTACGAGAAAGTAATCTTTTTATTAACACTCTTACGTGAATTGACGGTGAAGGAATCGAATCATAAATCACTGTATGAGCGTTGCAAGCGTAACGGAACGTGCAGCTCTTTATAGTAAAATATATGCACACACGATCGTACATAATGTTACGAATGGAGAGATAATTATCAAGGCGAAGCTTTCTGCCTGTCTTGAATTTACAGCATAGCATGCTGGCACGATCCCGATCTGCAAGGCTCGCCAAATTCGCTGCAATGACTTTCTTCTTCATCCTAATTCCAACCGGTCTTACCGGATGATTGCATTCGCAGATAACGCTGGATGCGTCGATTTGCCACGAAGCACGATAAAAATATTACAACCCGCATTAAGCCCAATTCTTCATGTTCACTTTCTAATTTATAATAGATATGCACTTCATTTTTTACTTTTATTATCGTATGATTCATATTTATGAACTTTGCACTTCTTTAGCTAACATATTTAATCATACAAAATATTTTCTTGAAGGATTTACGGATTTTATAAAGTTAACAATCGAGCGAAAATTCTACAATAACAAATTTCAGGAGATGAATCTGAAATTGAGGAACTTTTCACAGTCTTGAAATTGAAATGCTGACTTACTAGTAAGCATAAATTATGTATATTCTTCCTCGTGGATCGGAAAACTTTGTAACGACTGTGACTTACTTTGTGTGGTTTGTTGCTATAGGCGTCGTATATAGTCAATATATGGCTATATATTGACTATATACAGCAGTTGGTATTTCTGAACACAAATGGAGAATTGCACATATAAGATACGAGCACAGTAAGCTGTTTTTATAAAAAATTTAACTATCTTTGATATTGTTTCATTAAACAAAGCGATTAAAAATTTTTGTACCCGATTTAATGCTTGTAAAACTTTCTTACTATGCTGCAAACATATTTTATAAAATGCAGTGCTCATGCTTGTATGTTATATAATATGTAATGAAAGTATTATTGAAAAGAACTAAAGAAGTGGTGAAGTGATTGTGGACTTCCTTGATTCGTATCAATTGAATTGTTCTTTTATGATCGATATAGGACAAGCAAAGGGCACGTTCTCTCTTCTTGCAAAGGATGCATCGAGAAGTCATTCTTGGATGCTTTATCTAAAGTTACAATCAACTTGTGGCAAGTCGTCTTTGGAAAGAGTTTCATGGAGGTAAAGTTATGTTATAGGGTTTGAAAATCTTTCTTCAGCGTTTACTAAATCTGTACCGTGGATACATAACTCATACTTTAAATCTGACAGGGGGTTATGTGAAGGATTCCTTAGTTCTTGTTTTCAGAGTTCTTCGAAGGTTATATTCTTATGTAGATTTTAAATTTCGAAAGTATTAGAAGAAACGAAAAATGAGAAAAGCAATAAAAAGAACGAAAAAGGGGAAGCATAATATAAACTAATAATAAAAAGTGCAGCATATAAACTGTCTAAAAAGGACATTAACTTTTTCTTGGAGACGATCTGCCTTGAAAAGTTGTTTTGGAAGAAAGGGTTCTTCTAAATTACACCTTTATATAACCACTGTCTTGAAGGAAGGTGTTTTTCTTGTACGACTCGAAGTGCCAGCTTGCACCTTGCAAAAGAATCTTTCTCATTTTTCAATCGTTAAGGAAGCCCTTTTTCTGAAACGAGTGGAGATTCCTCAGACACGACCGTTAATTTTAGTAATTTCTTTTTATTTTATTCATTTTTAGTTTATTTTTCACCTCGGGCAGAAAAAAATTCAGTCTTTGACAAAATTTATAATTTGATGAATTATTCTTAAAATGAATGATAAAATTAAAAATATTTTTAAAATAAATATGAAAATCGATGAGCAGCTTCATCTGATTACAAAACGAGTGCAATGATGCATATTTTTAACTCGAAGCTCAAAATGAATTGAACATTTTTAACCATAGAGTAAGGATGAAATATCAAACGAAATTAATCGCATTTCCATCGCATGAAATTCAATGTTCGCTCAGAGATTCAAATTCTCCATATGTAGAATTCCATACTAATGCAATCATTCAGTGCTTTTCCATCATTAACAAATTTACCAGCTAAAGGTGAATCAGAGAATCTGTCGCAAAAAAAATGTCAAAAATAAAAATATGTACCGCATATGTGCATATAATTCTGTCTTACAAATCGCGACAAACTTTCTTTTAAAATCTTTTATTTATCAAGGCTAACAAAATTCATAATTACAATGAGGTTTGACTGCATATGGAATACAATCATATTTTTTAGTATCAATTAGCAGATGCTTTTATAAAGAACTTTCGAATACCACTCAATTCGCGAGGTGGAAATTAAATTTTAGAATTAGGTCAATTGAGACACAACGCACTGTAGAAGTAATTGCAGCTTTTTCAATTGAAATTCTATGGTCAATCAATTATCCAATTACCTTCTCAGGAAATAGAAAAGTATCTAAGTTATGTAGTTGGGTCTTTTCTTAAACTAAATTGAAGAGACCAGAGCAAACTCTCAACAATAAAATTTCAAATTCTCAAATCTCTGCTAGAAGCAATAAGCAATAATCTATTGAAATAATGCTTTTCTTAAAGCATGCAATTTTAGAGGTGTGCCTTTACGTTTTTCTGGAGGCTATTGAGGTTGGTGCATTTTGAGTTTATGAATTCCATATTGAGGATTCTGCAAAGAACGAAGGGTGTGCATTCACAGCAATCCAATAGCACCGAATTCATTCCTCGCATCAATAGGGATACCTACCGAACCCAAATAATGGAATGCACCGAGTTTCTGAGGTCTTTGCATTCCTTTGGGCTCTAAAGCAAGAAATATATATTTGCATGCCACTTCACTCACGCGAATTGTCTTCGCCTTGGAATACTGTATAGAGACTGGGTATGAGTAATGAGAAAGTAGAGAGTTACTTTGAATCTGCATTGTTGCGCTGTAAGCGGAAGTGCATCGATCTTAAATGAACTGGACAAAGAAGAGACCGAAACCGTTTCGTCCCTTGATTTTTCTTTCTCTTTCTCTGCCACTTCCATTCAAAAAAGGAAATTTAACAACTACCTTGGCTCTTTTTGTCATGTAATTTAAAATTTAAATCTAGACATCTTAGAATGCTCAATTTAAAAAGATTGATAGTTGTCGAAAAAAAAAGATAAAAGTGTCTAATAGGGTGGTCCTTATTTATTCTTGCTGACATTTTTTTAGTGGACCAAGGATTGGACCAAGTAGGGGAAAAACGACTATATCATAGGATTTTTATTAAGACTCCTTTTTCTGGCTTCTCGTTGTAGAGAAGATGCCGTTGCCATGAAAAGTAAACCAATTAGCATTATAAGTCTCAGTAATTCCTGTTACTAAAAGGAACTTCTGCGTGTCAGACTTGATAAAACTTCCAGCCGAAACTTCTTAAAAAGATTGTACATTGCTAATTTCACGAAACTTTGTGCATAATGGTTTAAAATGGGAAAATTCTTCAGCTGATGAGATCAGTTCTAAAACCAATTTCTTTTTTCTTATTCGCTTTTTCAAAAGCAATTTCAATTTGAACTTTAAAGTCTATGAGACTTTGGTAAACAGATAGCGACTTAGAAATTCTATTTCCAGAAATTGCATGAAATTAATTTATCTTATCAAATTTGGAACAAAGTTCTCTCTCCACTTCTTCTCCTTGAAGTTTCGCCGATTGCGATAGCAGCATATATAGAAAAAAAATTGTGCAATCACTGTATGGTACTTATCAGTTATAAAAGTAATAAAGTTTATAAAAGGCTAGTATGTACAATATACATAGGCGACAAACACGTCGTCATAGTCTTCAAATATGAAATATTATTTATAACTTTTTTCAGAAAATGGAGCGTTATCTCTGCATACCCAGTGTTGGCATTTTGCCATACAATCCGCGATTCATAGATAGGAATACTCGTAGATTGTCTCTATGTTTTCGCTGAGAACATACTCTACCCAACTATAATACGAGTACATACTCCTTCATCACTGGAACAATTTCTGGGCGAACAAGCACTGCGAAAATGTTACTCCAGGGTGTCCTTGAATCACGATGAGAAAATAGTATTCTTCTATGAATTTATAATGTGAAATATATAAGGAATTATCGAAGTGAACTTTAGATCACTTGTGATTTTTTATTTTCATTTTATTGATCCCTCAGTTATTTTTAACTATTTTTTTAACCAAAGAAGAACAATTCCCCACTCTCTAAACTTGAATCAGTGAAATTTCACTGATTCCCAGTCAAATTCCACTGATTTTCAGTGAAATTTAGATCACTTGTGATTTTTTATTTTCATTTTATTGATCCCTCAGTTATCTTTAACTATTTTTTTAACAAAATAAGAACAATTCTTATTACAATTCAATTTATTCTTCTGCAGAAGAATAAA
>CAJFCP010000713.1:232778-314524 GCA_904066005.1 Synergus itoensis | reverse complement strand
GAACAATTCTTATTACAATTCAATTTATTCTTCTGCAGAAGAATAAAGTGGAAAAATTCTTAGAATGGATATAAAATGAACGTAATTGTTTATTACAGCAATTACAGTCATATATAAAAATTAAATATAAGCTATAAGTGTTTCAAACGAAGTTAATTGCTATTTCCAGAAGCAACCTTTCATAAATTTATAATTTTACTCTACTTGTCCAACAATTTTGAAATTGTTAAACGTTTTATAGTGGAATTTAGAAATATATGTTCCATACAATGCGAGCGTTGTTTGCTCGTAACAGATTTGCATGCTTGCGTCGACAAGAGCATCTCGACACATAAGCATTCTTGATCTAATCTCTCACTTGGTAATTCATTATCACAAGCACTTACGGCACTCCTAAAATTTTGCATATTCTCTTGTTTTACATATTTTTGGAAATTAGAGCGCAGATTCATTTTCAAAAGTTTAACCCCATTGTTTTATTGTATTGTTAAGCTAACATTTATATGTCCAGAAAAATAAAACGTTTCTCAATTTATTTATTCCAGTCGTTATGAATTCCTGGATGGCAGACAAAGAAATTTCTACTTTGAATATTTTTTAGGATAAAATATTTTTAATTTCAGTTCTGAAAATCATATTAAACTTCCTTTTCCACAAGTTTTCGACAAGTAGAAATGTCCTACATAGTCAGCCAATATTAAGTTTCGAAATAAAGAATAAAGAAAGAAACTAAGGAATTTTCTAAATTAAAGTAAAGAATGTTGTAAATTAACAAATAAATTATGGTTTATTTAAACTCTAGAAATTATTTCGAAATATTTACTGGATTTCCAGTAAATATTTACGATCTTCATGATTCTGACTACCGTTTTTAATCATTTTATTATAATTAGCTTTTTATCAAGTAGAAAATTCCAATTTAAAACAGCCAATATTAAATTTTAAGAATGTGTCTGGCCATGCAAGGCTGTTTCTACTTAAGCAAAGAAACGTGTGGGCACCATTTTAAACGAATTTTTATACCCAACCTTTTATCAAGTAGAAATCTCCGATTTAGTCAGCCAATATCGATATTTTAAAAATGTGGCCGACCAAGCAAGGGAGTATCTACTTGAAATATTTTTGACGGAAAGGTATATTAAATCGACTGCTTTAGTGGCTTTTCCAGATGCTATGAAAGGTAAACAGAATATCTGAGCTTATTGGCTACTAAATTAACTAAGTACCAGACTAGGCCCTCCAAATTAGACAATCCAGACAAAAACACAGCTGGACCAGATACAGCAATAATAGGAAACTAAATTCAAAGAATATTGTAATTTTCATCTTCTTGCGTGTAATAAATGTATGATCTTATAAATAAATGTTTGATCTTATGAATGTTTCATATTTGAAGTGAAGAAAAACGTGAGTAGGAAAAAAACTCTATTGTGGAGCAAGACGAAATTGAACCAAGTTTAAATTGGGCACACGCAGTGCGTACAGGCGGTTAAGGTCTAAGTTGCAGTTTGCCTCGTGGCCGGGTGCAACGCCAGATGAGGGGGTCAAAGGGGTTGAGGGGAGGACACATGCTGCAGTGACGGCAGCATAGGGGCAATAGAGGGCAACGCACCCAGTCAGCCTTGGCATGAATTGAGTCTAGCAATGCGAAAGTGAGGTTTTAGCCGGCGCAACAACGTTGGCCAACTAGAAGCTACATCTCTCACTCTTTCATTTCTTCTTTCTCTCGTTCGTGAGAGCTGCAATTTGAGAGGTACCACATCCTGGCTGTTGGACCAAGCCTCCAGGGAAAGATTTGCTTCAATTTCAAAACTATAGTATATTCACAAACTAATTTACATACCTATTTATTTTCCAGTGTTTGACAGTAATACGTTACTGCCAATAACACTGTTATTTTCCATATTTTTTTCCTTCCCTCACTAAGAAGTTGTAAATTATTTGAATTCTTCAACAATTGGCAACCAATTTTGTTTAATACTTAAATACAGAAAAGAAAAAAGAAACATCTCTTTGTGCTTTTCATCCAGTATGTCGTAAAGTAATTCTTTAAGATATTTGAACTGCGAAGAGCAGACTTGTCTTCTAAATATTTGCACTCCAAGATAATGATAATTTAATTTGCAAAAGTTGGATTTCTGATAATTTTGGAAGCTTTGCAAATACGTATGGAGTGTCTCGTCGGAAGCTAGAAATTCCTAGTTGGCAAGAGCATATAAAATTGTCTGATTTATATTAATGATTGTCATAATTTAACATCGCGTTATGAAAAAAGTGCTATAAAAGACATTAAACATTGCTTTCTTATCAAAAAGGTGATAAGAATTAATTCGTCGCAGAGGATTTAAGAAAAAATTTACATTCTACCTGCTAGACAAGATTTATTGAGAGTTGGAGCAAAGCTCTAAATAGTAAATGAAGAAAAAGTTAATTTGAAATTTAAAACTGTTCTGCAAGGGAGAATACATTTATATTAAAATACATTTTCTTGAGATTAGCTCAGGTCGACTTGCAGGTGAACTCCATAGATGTAAGACTACGAGTGGAATGAAATGGAACTGCATATCAAGAAGAGAAAAGAAGGAAGGAAAGAATATGTACTGAGAGAGACGAGATCTAAAAGAAAC
This sequence comes from Synergus itoensis, assembly GCA_904066005.1. Lineage (NCBI taxonomy): Eukaryota > Metazoa > Arthropoda > Insecta > Hymenoptera > Cynipidae > Synergus > Synergus itoensis. The sequence goes on along the minus strand of CAJFCP010000713.1, from coordinate 311,897 downwards.
GGAAAAGGTTAAGCAGAAAAAAGCTTCCACAGAGCGAGAAAATGAGAGAAGAGAATGAGTTGAGTAGAGAACGGGTATTAGTGCTGAAGAGAGGTGGAAAAGACGAGAAGTAGGGACAGAATTGCATTCAGAGAAGTGCCAATTGAGAATGAACCCCTTATAGAAATGGCACATTTTGCAAAATCCAATCTCCCATAAAAAAAATTTCAAATTTTACCATTCTCTGCAATTTTCATACATTTAGATTTAATCGCGAATGTTATATATTTTTTAAACAGCTTCAAACTTTAGATAAGTTAAAGTATTTTTTTTAGTGAAATACAAGCGAAATATTCTTAGAATCAACAAAATTTATTTCGTGTCCCCTTAGATAAACTTAGATAGAATCAGATAAACTTTTGTTGATGTAAATTATCGATTATAAATGAGAATTATAACACAATAATTTAGACAATCTTCTATGTAATAGTTTTAAAGATTTATGGAATAAAAACAACATAAATAAATTTTCTTTAATTATCAATTGCTTTAAGTTTATAATAGATTCTCTATTTGGTTTTATGCTCCTTGTGGCGGCCCTGAATATGAAGGCAATGCACGAAGTGGAAGGGAGAAATGTAGAGAGAGGAAACGGAACTCAACGAGTGGGGGTCACATGGTGCTTTTGAAAAAAACCGCGAAGCTTTAAGAAGACGCGCAGTGCCCCCCTCCACCAAAGTACCACGCCGACTTCTAGGCCTGCCATAGACCAGCAGCGCGTTTCTAGTATCGGAAAATCGGAACCTTAGTGCACCAAGAATAATTATTAGTGAACATCAATTTCTAAAACACTTGGAGAACATTAGAATTTAAATGAATTATAAGTAAATCTTAATTAGAGGACATGAAATTAAGATTAGAAATTGTGCTACTTTGTGTTATAAACCATTCAAATCGTTTTTATTGAAAAACGGAAATTGAATTTAATTAAATAAAAATTATTTAGATTGATCTAATGAAAATTTATAAATTGTATCATTTATCCTTTATGGCGTGTTTCTAGTGAATAGTGAACAGTGCTCGCGAAATATTTATAAGAGTGTTGGACAACATTTGGAAATTTTATGATCTATTTTTCCAGATGAAGGATTTGTATTCAACTTGTATGTTTGAGGTATATCCTTAATTAGAAATTAGAAAATTATCTACAGAATGAAGTGTTTTCAATAAATTCAGTCAAATTGAAATGAAACAATTGGATTGAAAATTTGCTTCATGTTAATCATCAAGTCCGTATTTGAATTCGCATTCGGAAAATAGACGGCTGTCCTACTTACGAGATACGTATGCAAAAAGTGATCGTATTTCTACTTCCAAGACAAGAAGAAGAACATGAATTTCACAAGTAAAGGCAATAGACTCGACTGGTTAGAGTGGAAAAGCCTTGCCACTGAATTTTTCTTATCCTAAAGGGCTTCTGCATCTGCAGTGTCCTGAGGAAAAAGCTTCTTCTATATTCCAAGAGCGATACGTTGAATTTTCGGGGAGTGAAAAGTCCTAGATTTCCAAATGCGATCGTGATAGTACATCCCATCTTCATTTTAGGAAATGAAAAAATTTGAGACTTCAAGATTTTTCCACACGGAAATGTACTTTCACGATATATTTTCCCATGAAACGTTATTAACTGGATTTTAAAACTTAAAGTTCAATTTTCTATCCTTATATTTGGTATTTTCTATATTTTCATCTTTAAAAACATATTGATAAATGCTCTTTCTTTTAAGAATATTTCCATCTACAAAATGTATTTTCCTTCTTTAAACAGTTGTCTCAGGAGAATCGTGGAGTTGAATTATTGATTTCGTTTGATTCTTTCGCCCCTATTTGATAGATTTGACGTTGCGCTATTGAAGTAACGGAATAAAATCTTGTTGTTCATATTGAAGAATGTAAAAATAGAATGAAGGAAGTGCAAGTTTCGCATCGAATGAATTGGTAATGCAGTCTCCCGGGAAAAGATTTCCATCTGCAAGAACAGGAAGAGTTGAGCCTCCAATCACTCGCTTTTGCAAACTACGTTTTAAATATTTAACCGGATGCTTGCCAAGAATACTTTAGTTATTTGTTTCATTTCATGGGAAACAGAATTAAAAGATCCTATTTATTAAAAATACAAAATAATTCTTATAGGTTTCCCTTTAAAACTCACAAGATTAATTTCTCGTTATCGCAATATCTTTATACCAAAGGGTAATAACCATTATTTTCTTCAACCGCTATCACTATTTAACCTCAACCGACCGGAAGGTATGGGTTTAACCTCACGAGGCCCATTCTTTATTGTGAGATTATATTCGCTGAAATTATCAAGCACTTTTTCAACCTATTTTCCTGTTTACCAACTGCAAACTCTAATTTTTCACCTACATTAGTTATTTAGGATATTTTTTAAGAAAGGAGTATTTGTACATTATATTTGTCTTATTACTTATTCACAAATATAAGTTTTCACGTTTTTTTAATGAATTGAACATATATTTTCGATTGCAGTATTAAATGACTTCATTTTAAGGCTCACTGGTCTAAAATGGAAGGACCACTTGCAGTCGTTTAGAATGTTTAGATCGCCTTTTTACGGCGATCCTGCAGAAAGATCCGCGCGTTTTGCATAGAATAGCGGTGTGTCTAGCGACGAGACCCTAAAGGATCTAAAAAGAGAGGAAAATATTCCCGAAAGATGAGGCCGGAGAGAGAAAAAAGAAAAAGCAGGGGAGTTTCTTTGTGGTCAGTGCGGGTATTCGTCTTATGTCTGGAAGCACCGACAACACAGGAATTCTTTTGTTCTTTCTCTCCTGATTCTAGTTCACTTTCACTGCTATTTAATAGAACAAAATTAACTGCGATGCTTAATTAAATTAACTACAATATCTATTTTACAAATATTAAGTACTAGCATTATTATATTAGAGAAACATTAGGTCGTAAATTAATAATACTTGTACAAATATTCCTTGCCAATGGTTCAAAACTAATAAAATGTATTAACACTTTCTGACTCTTTTTTTATAAAAAAACTTTTCCGAATGTATCCCAGCTGTCACGGAAGAAATTTACAGCATTACGGTTGATTTTCTCACAACGGAATTACCTCAAGGAAAGTGAAAAATCGTGTACTTTTCTCAACTCAGTTTTGAAATCTTCTCTTTGTGCACAAGTCGTCGTCACTGTATTTGTTGCTGGTATTCAGGTCTCATTCGAGAAAATAAAACCTTAGGCCCTTTGGGCCGTTTTTTCAGACGAGCGAGGGATAATAGTTTTCTCCTCTTACTGAGCAGGTTTATCGCACTTTTTTATTATCCATGAGTTGCGCCATTTTGTGTGAATTGTTACAATTTTATTATAGCGCTCTTTTAGCGCTTTTCACAAACTCAGAAAATACAATTAAGCGTTTCTCCGGAAAAATATGACAAAATAATCTCTATTCAATTATAAATTATATAAATTAAATAGTTATTTATAATAATAAAATGATATAAATAATTATATTAAAAAATCATATTTGATAATATAAACATATTAATCCATTTAAATATAAACTACTATCCTATGAATTTAGCAGATTCAACCAAGCTCGAAGTTAAATTTATGCATCATTAAAATGCATTCTCGTTACCTTTGAGCCCTCGTGCGTTTGACAAAATAATTTAAACCCATTAATATTGTAGCCTACGATATATTCTGGTCTAAAGCTATTTTACAGAAATCGCAACAATTTGATTACTAAATATTTATAAATATAATTAAATAAAATAAATATTTCATTTGAAATCTTAAAGTGAAAGCAATAAATATCCTTTTTTAATATCATGTTTCGTGTGACTTCGTGCTGTGGTTTGACCAGCTTTTCGAAAGACTTTTAAATTCAGAGATTTGCGGTTTTGTAGATTTGTACTTCTGAAAACGAATATCGGGTAACAGTAAGTTTATAATCGATACTATGGCTTAATTGGAAAATTAAATATAAGCACCATTTGCGCGTCCCAAAACAATAATGAACGATTAATATTATACGAATTTTAATATATAAGAAGTTTCCTACCTAAATTTTTAATAGAGTATCGCATAAATATTTTGGAATTGAAAGTAATGGTTTGTGAATATTAACAGTCGAATGTTTACAATGTTACAATCTACATTGTGAAAGAAAGGAACCTAGAGTAAAAGGAAAAGAAGATTTCAAGTAGAGGGTGTACTATACATGTATGTATACCTTGGGGCTTCCAAATACCTCGAGAATCCACTATATTACCCTTTATCGACTGAAATATGGACACGGGTAAGGTACCGTCTGAAAATAGAACGTTCAGGATAGTGGATAACGGTTATTCTGAGAAAAACTTGCCCAGAGCAACGAGATTTCTCAGTTTGGGAGCCGATTACATCCACAGAAAACCAAATGAGATTCATGGGATCACACCAGCTTTCACTACATTATCCTTAGACGAAAAATATATGCCACTACAAAATAAGTGAAGCTGATAACATTTTTTCTTATACTTATCAGAAATATACTTGTTGCATATTACGAATAGCAGCTATAGATATTTTATTTTCAACAATTTCCATTGAAGTACGAAAAGACATTACAATTATATAATTTTAAATTATAAAGGTTTAACAGTATTAAATGTGCACATTTTAATATTCATAAGAGTGGAGCATTTTATAAAACTATATTAATAATAATTTAAAAATTAACTTTCCAATCATTGCGAGCTGTCAGTTTTCTTTGCAACTGACTATTTTTGCATTTTATAATGCATTTTATTTGTCATGAGATGGAATCATTGAAACAAAGTATGAATTATTATTCACACTCGCGACTTCACAGAGACAAAAAAAGATGACGAAACAAATTTAACCTGTCAATCTCTCTATATAAAACGATTTACTATTTTATGTAGAATATGAAATCATAACTGCAACTGCGGTTGTCAATAGGTTATTAATACTCGAGTGAGAAAAAAAGGAAAAGAGAATTTATCATCGGCAAATTTCCAATAAAATTGTCTCTTGTTTGGATCCCAATGCACCCACCGTGAAACGCAATCAATCGTACGAAAAAGGCAGATTGTCAATGTCTCGGTGGGTGCAATCGCTTGATAAATCAGATCGCAACGGAATCTGTCGAAAACGCTACTCTTAGAATTTTATCATTGATTTCTAATATACTTTTTCCATTCCCTTCCGCGTAATTCAATATCGATAATCGATGAAATCGAAGGAAATCGACAGAAATTCTCGAAAAAACTTTCATTCGTTTTATAATATAAAGTCCTTTTATTTTGACCCCGTCTGACCTACTTTAGCATTCTTTAGAACCTCCTATAATTCTCGCTTGCATATTTTTAAGACCTCTATAAGACCTGAATATTCACAATGATTTTTATGTATTTAAATAAGACCTTTTTAAGACCTACGTAACTCGGCAGGTTTTTTTTGCCCTCTTAGGGCCTATCTCTACTGTTTTCGTAAACGGAAAAACTCTATGGTTGAAATACATCAAGTTCTGGAAACAGCCTAAATACACATTATTTGAAAAAATTTAACATATTTGCAACAAAAATGTATGCCAGATTTTCGAGACATTTTGTGACAACATTTTTTTAGAGAGGAATTTTAAAAGGTTTCTAAGAATTTTAAAGAATTTTGACGATTTTCAAGTAATTTTAAATTCAAAATAATTTTAAGGGATTCAAGAGATTCCTGAGAGTTTTAAGAAATCTTAACGAATTTTAAGGGATTTCGAAGGTTTTCCTGAAATTTTTTTGCGCCATTAGTTTATTTTTCTTCTTTCAACTTTAAGTCATTCAAAAGCCAATCAGGTTTACAAGAACAATGTATGCGAGATTTTCGAGACATTTCGTGACACCACTTTTTTAAGATAGGATTGAATTAGAAATTGATTTACTTAGTATTAATATTAAGTTATAATTTTTCTGAAGTGAAAAATGATCTTCAAAAAATTGTGTTCATCTAAAAGAGGGTTTAAATTAAGCCCTCTTTTAGGCCCGCTAGGTGGTAAAAATGGATTTATGTACCACCTTGAAGGACTAAAAGAAGAGGTTCTCTTAAAATCTATTAAAACCTATAAAAATATGTAATTAGAGGTCTAAAAAAGGGCAAAAATTGTGACTACTCTATTTTAAAAATATGCATGTTTTATTCTTCACCACCCCGGCTTTTAATCTCTATTCTTTGAGAGCTTCTTCTCTTCACCTGTCATGTGCAGGAAAAACAGGAAAAACGCTTTTAAGGGTGAGAAAGGCGCATGTGCGGGTTCTCATCAATAATTCTTTGGCGCGTGATATGAATTCTGTTGGCGACACGCGTTCCGTATATTGCTTGGTGAGAATGAAGGATTTTGCGAGAGGGTCGCAGAGCATGCGCCCCTGGAGCGTGCAATCGCGGTACGAAACGCTTCGCGTAATGTACGTGAATGGAATACATGATTTTAGCTGCATATGACAGACCTAGCATAGGTGGAGGTGGGTTAATACAGTCCCATCTCGTCCGTCTGCCGCCACGTTTGTGACAAGATTTCAGAGCGATGGTGCCACTCGGTGAAGTACCTGACACCAAAAGCCACCATGCTCGATCTCTGGATGCACGACCTTGATGGAAAAAATATTGCTTCCACTCTCACAGCTATAAAACATAATTTCATGAGTTTTACTCTCCATATTTACTTTTTACATGTCATGAAAATTTTATAAAGGGTAGGTATATAAATCATTCGTGAACCAATAAATCAAAACAATTTTTCCAATCTGGTAGAAAAGTATATCTATCATAAGTATATCAGTAGAAAAGTAGATCTAGTATGTGTCCTTTGATTTAATGAGTTTTATTAATGAGTTTTTCAACAGGGGTTGAGTATGTGAAACCTCGGTTCTAATGACTAAACTTGCAATATTGGAATTGTATGCAAGGAAATGGCAAACTTGGTGCAACAACGTATTCTAGTGGAGGTAATATATATTAATTCAGACTAGAAGCTGAATACATCCATTGTTCTACGACCGGACATGACCTATATCACCTTGCTTACTGTTTGGGTATCCACGAAGGGGTCCTAATGCAAGTATGCTTTTACGCTCACCCACTCTAAAACGTCCCTGAACCATACTAAGAGGTCAAGGACCTTACTTACGTTTGAAGTCCAAAGGACTGTGCTTCACACTCTCTCTGTACAAAATTTTGTATTATATGAAAATTATGTCAAACAGTAATTCGAAAATATAAAAATTACAACAAATTGCTATTCGATCAAATGATTTTCGGTAAATTAAATAATAGGGAAATTAGGATTTGAGAAATATTCATGCGTCTTATGATGAAATCATAATCTTAATCTTTTAATCTTTGGAATACGAAATAATCCTTGAAAGGCTTTACACCTATTTTCAAATGTATGCTTCTTCTTATCTTTCATTATCCCTTGAAAGTCCTTGTTTGCAGCCTTTAAAATTCTCTTCTTTCCTTTAATTTATAGTTTTCATTTCAGAGATTTTCTGAAACCATAATTATTACCAATTACTCAAATGTTGATCCAACTTTGCACATTAAAACAGCGACGCAGCCTTGTGCAAATACGATAGATAAATTCAAAGTTCTCTCGTATATTTCCAACATGTAAATCAGGTGCGTATGGTTGTTAGCGGAATTCCCTTGAATTCGAGAAATCAGCAAACTGTAGATGGCAATTCGACCATCTATTTAGCATGGGTATCCGGCTGAGCTTATAATTATTCATAGACAGTTATTCAAGGTAATTTACAATTATTACTCGATGAGCATTCTAGTATGCTCAGCATGATCTTCTCTTTCCCTTTATATATATATCACGAAGGTATTGTGTTCTATTCTAGAACACCTAGACACTGTTTGCAACCTAACGACCACTTATGATCGAAATCATGGCTAATAATCTTATATGAAGTAGGTGTCTAGAGCATATATATATATGGAGAGTCAAGGGACCTGACAAATTAGTTCCAGTCCCTCTTTGTGTAACGATGCAGAATTTCTCGCAAATAGATGGTGCAAAGTTTTGTGGTATAAACTTCCTTGCTTGAGAGAAGAACCTGACATTTTGGGCTAACAAGAACTTTAGGCCTAGTTTCCTTCGAGAAACTCGGTTTAGAAAGTTTTAATTGGGTTAAAACAATTTTTCATTCAATTCAGTTCTTTTCCACCATGAAATTTTATAATAATTTATAATTTTTTATTATGAGTATACTAATTTTTTAAACCAATAGTAAACCAACACGCGCGCTAAGCGCGATTATTTTGTATTCCTTCCTACAACTTCAAATCATTCAAAGCCCAATCAGATTTGCAACAATAATGTATCTCAGATTTTCAAGACATTTTGTGTCACCATTTTTTTAGAGTGGAATTACAAAAGGTTTCTAAGAATTTTAAGGGATTTTGACGATTTACAAGTAATTTCCACTAAATTCAAAAGAATCTTAGAATTTCTAAATTATTTTGTAGAATTTTAAGGGATTTCAGGATATTTCGTGGAATTTTAAAGGAATTCATACAATATTAAGAGATTTTTTAAGGAATTTGAAAGGATTTTAATGTATTTTAAATGTTGTAAAATTTGGAGGAATTTTAAGATATTTCAAACAGTTTCTAGGTTTTTAAGGAATTAAAAAATTTTCCATGGAATTTCGAGGAATTTTCAGAGATTTTAACGTATTGTAAGGAATTTTGATGATTTTTAAATGATTTTAAGAGAATTCAAGGGATTTTTATTATTTATAAAAGATTTTGGGAGATATTTAATGAAGTTTTTATGCTTTTCTTATAATTTAATTAAAAAGGGATATGATTTGTGGACATAAAAGCCAACATTGTCCGAAGGACTTTTCATCAAAAGAGATGTTTACTAAGCACATATTCATTATAGTGTATTCAAGTGAGGTTCCAGGCCATAGAGCTTTTACTGTAGTTCTCATAATAATGTCGAGGATAGCAAATTATTGTGCTTTGAATTTAGTGGGACGTATCAATTAAATTTGAAATTGTGCTGTCGTATCTTCATTGCTATGGATTGCTATACCTGGAATGAGTATACATGCTGTTTAGTTTTTATGATGTTAATATAAGCTTCGAGGACGTTCAAGTCTCTACTTGCATTTCAAGTACCTTCCATATAAATTATCTTGATGTTGATTAAAAAAAACATTCAGTACCAACCAGTTCTACAGACTTATTAAAGTTTTCTCCATAACAATTTGTTTTGTTACATCTGAGGTTGATGTAAATTAGGTAGATGAGAATTCTAAAATAAATAAATTATGTTACTTCCAGAACTATTGAGAGAAGAACAATAATTAATTATGTATTCTCATATTTTATTCTGAATAACGAAAGTTTAAATATTCTTGCAAATTCTTGGGGTGATTAGGCGCAAGACTTCTTTGTTACTCATACTAAGAAGCGAAGGAGTTGGTCTGCGGTTGGTAATTAACGAAAATTTCGTGCAGATATGTGTGGTCATTAGCGCATAATACAGATGCAACAGTAAATGCAAACAAATGAACAACCTCATGTAGAAAGAGATAAAATGGGGAAGTAATGCAAGAGGGTTTTAAAGGTGGTACTTTGACCTCACACTCACATTCACTTAGAAAAATTTCCTACAATGTGACTTTTTGATCGATGTATCTCTCTCGAAAATGCAATATGTTGTCTTCAATAGAGTTAGTTCGAACAAGCACGATAATATTATTGTTGGAACCTAACACAAACTTGACTAGCCAATGCACTTTGTATTGAACATGAGGATTGCTACTATACGAATGTGCATTATTCGTATACTAGCGCACATTACACACACATACGTGTTGTTGACATTCTCGTAACTGCCAATGTAGTTTGCTTCGGATATTTCGAACCTGGATTTGAATCCGGCGAGTATTCTCGCTCGATTAGATTATTATTTATTGCACAACCGGCATGACTAAATCACGGACTTGTAATTTGCATGGTTTTTAGTGATCGCATTTGTAGTAAACTTTACTCAAGGGATGTGTCCCAAATTTCGTATTTATCATTCAGATTATTTGAGCACACTCTTATTTGATTATCCAATAAAAAATTGAATGAGATTGTTTCAAGTTATTGTTATTTTGCTACAGACTAAACATTCTAATCAAAATTTGAGTCAAAATCAATTCATATTGTTCCCATTAATAACGCTTTAAGCGCTCGTCTAACAAAGATTTTTATGCAGATGCAAAAATCATATTCATTAATATGCTTCAGAGTTTCGCTCACGTTAGATGAATATTGATTATTTAACTATCTAATTGCGCTACAATTAATTTTATAATGAGAGTCAATTTATGAGTAAATTGCGAAATGGAATCAAATGGGAATAAAAGCTTTTCCTCTACTAGCAATTAGAGATAGAATTGTTACCTGGTTGAATCGATGGAAACCAATTAAAGAGACTGGAAACTGCATACCATTACTGACTTCTGTAAATAGTGTAGTAACGAGTGGATTTTCGTAAATTTCAGCCGCCTGTGGTTAATTATACAATTTAATTAGATTGATTTGTGAAAGGATCTATTTCAATCATTACGATTATAATGACAATTTCTACTCATCAAAGTGATGATTATTAATTTCCTACTGGGATTCAAGATATTTTATAATTAATCCACAGATATAAAAATATTTCTGAATGGAGAGAGCTTGAAAGTATGAGTTATAAAATATCATTTCATTCAGTTAGGAATAACTTAAATTCAGTTAAATTCTTAAATTCAGTTTGGAGATAGATCTCAAATAATTATAGTTCTGTTAAGAAATAAATTACTAGATATATAACATTGTTATCAAAGTTACAGGAGATAAATATTATGACCACGCAAAATTCAGGAACGCAACAACTTTATAGCCTGCAGCTAGAAACATATGGCTAATTTTTAGTGATATATAATAGGTGGCTTTTTATTTTCGAAATTTGTATAAGGCTTCAAATTAATGCTTTCTGCTAGTAGTAAACGTTAATTCTTTTCATACTCAAGATGATGCGAGGTCTGCTTTTGTAGCGTGACTATAATTGGAATGTCTTGTTCTCTTTATCTTTCTTATAAGTACCTTTAAAGATTTTACAGAGAAATTTCAAGCGTAGCATGATTTCCTCATGTTTTGAATAAAATTAAGAAGTTGAGCTCAGTGCTCAATGCATTGCTCATATAACATTCTTTCTAGTTTTTCGATAATATCTCCATTTTTTTGCCAGATTTATGTGAATCTCACCCTTTTTTTAATCCATAAAATGCAGTTCTATGTAATCTCTAGTAGGCAGGTATTGTATGGACCAACGAGAAATTCTGGACGTTTGCAAGATTTAAACGAGCCATAAGCAAATCCTATGAATATGCAGTTTCGAGGCAATAACCTGTACAGGACTGTTATCGCTGTAGTCAGGAGGATATTAAAAACGCCCTGGCCAGCGGGATTCTTCATGGGAATCGATGACGGCAGTAGCAGTAAAACGATAAAAAGACTATGACCCGCTATCTTTCCCGAGAGTATAAAACGACCGACGTCGTTTCGTAAGAAAGAGTTTGTCCAATACCCGTCCCGAAAATCCGGTCTTAACGTTCTCCACCTCCTTAGGTGCCCGATACCGATTGCACTACCGGAAGTAGCCCGCAGAGTTTGCCAAAGACGCGCATCCTTCTATTTTCCTTTTTTGTGTTGCATCTATAGTTATATCAAAACTTATTCGAAAGTTATTCTTAAGTCAGAAAGTGATTTTGGAAGCGTTGATTGGATGAGAGAACTTGCAGAAGCGAGCGTGACTTTCTGACCACAAATGAATAATGGCTGACTGCTGAAATCACCTTCGGCTTCTCAGCAACTGCTGACTCATCAGTGGTGAAGCATAAAAGCATAAATCAGTCCTTAGGCGAAATTTTCACGACACTTGGTGTCACGAAATTTCCTGCTCAAATTATTTCAAATTCTCTGAGCTTTTCTCGAATTAGGGAATTCGAAGAAATTGTACTGAATTCAAATTTTTATATGTATTTCATAAATATTACTAAGAAAGAAGAACCAAGAATGGCTGTAAAAAATTGGTCAATAGCTTAATTATTTATGGAAAGGATTTGCAGATTATCTCACTAGGATTTCTTCAAGATTTCTTTCGTCTTCACAAACCCTTTTTATAAACGTGTAAAACGGCAAAGAACATTGTAGCAGGTTTAGACGAAATCAGCTATAGCAATAAAACTGCCAGAGCTTTTCTTCTTCAAACACCCTAAAGCGGTAAAAATCTCATAAAGGTCTCGCAAAGGGTAGAAACTGAAACTTCCAATTACTTTACTTATCCCGATAAAGTCATATTGAAAAATAAAAGAATAAATAAAAAAGCTAGATTATTGTCATCTGAAAATAAAAAATTTTTTCCGAGACTTGGTAAAAATAAAGACATTTCGTGACATTTCGTAACACCACTTTTTTAAGATAGGATATAGTTTTTCAATCAGAATTGAATGACAATTGCAATTTTTTGTGCTCTGGAGTCATTGCGTGTGCATTCTGTGCATCGTCAGCTGCTCGCCAGAAGACTCGATAAGGAGAACGAGCCGCACCCGCACGTCATTATGTGTGTGCGACAAAGAACCAGGCAATCAGCTTTTACATCGGTCCAGGGTCTAGCTTTCTCCTGTGGGATCAACCTAACCGCAACTCCATGCTGCAAGACCAAATGGTACTCCAACCACAGCCGACAATCTACAGATTTATAGATTACACGCCCATGCAATTTAAAAGGGGTGCCACTCGTCCTCGACTCTTCTTTATCCTCGGTCTATTTCCCCTAAATCTGATTGCTCTTAAATTGCTTCAGTCAAAAAACCCTTCAAAACTATTTACCAAATAATAAGAGTAGCTATAGAAATTCTGGAAATTTCTCTCGTCTAATTCATGACAAACCTTTGGATCATTTAACATTATCCATTTTCTAATATATTCATTATAATCATTTTCTAATGTATTCATTTACTAACTTCTATAATATTGCATTACGAATTTTTTGAAGTACCTAAAAAATTGTAAATGGCATGATTAGATGTAAGGAAGTAATTGCTTCCTCTTATCCAAGAAGTGAGTCAACACCTAATATGATCAGACAATTTATTTGGACGAAAATATTGTTCCCTCCTCCCATCATTATCTTAAGCTTCGAATAAGGCAGCTCGTAGAAAATGTCAAAGACGCCTAGAGAGGCATAATAAATACATTATTTTCATAAGAAAATCTCATCATAATTCCGCCCATGATTTTAATATGTAGGGTCTTCTGTTCATATTTCTGCGTGGGTGATGTGCTAAAATCTCAAAGTACAAAGAGCTTGACCCCATCTTTTCATATTCGCTTTACATATAAATCACCTTAACCCAAAACTTCTTTTAAAACAAATTTCGGCCTTGTAAAACATTCACAGTTTATAAAATGGGTCAACTGAAAAGATGTGATAAGCAATTTTGTTTATAGCATGCGAGAAAGAAATAAAGCTTATCCGAAAATTGCCGTTCTTTTATTACAAAAGTCAAACTTTTTATAAGTATTGATTGCGCAGCTAAACAGGCCTTCAATTTATTAGAGTTACTTAATCACCGGAATAATCATATTTCACCCTGAAAAAAGGTACATCAGAGGCGCTTGATACTTGATCCTTCCTCTTTAGATGGTGCCATAAAGAAGCGATTTTACGTTACTAATAACGACAATATTCATCTCAAGTTTATTAGTAGTGATGCTGACTCTTGGATTTTTTTTTAGCTTATAGAGCAGCCCATTACTTTCTTGTTTTCGTCGTTGAAATTCCAAAAGAGTCGTAAAACAGGAGTGCTCTCTGACACCGGTGGCTCATAAAAATGGTAAAAAAAAGAAGGTAGGCTGCTGGCATGTCCCGAAGAGTGTAGGGTTCGACGCCTGGCCCTATTTAACGTATTGTATGCGCCCAGGCATCGTATTTCATTCCACGTGTACACAAAGCGGACGTCGTTGGCATGTCGCTCGATTGTTTCACTTCTCGTCCTATTCATCGCGGGTGCGATTCTTCGTTTCCTGTTCTGTCCTTACATGAGTAAATACGTCTTGACTTTCCGCGACAAAATTCAAAACTCAGGCTTTAAGGGTTTTGCCCTTATCCAAATAGCAAAATAACTTAATTAATATTTTTACTAGCATAATAATTATAATAATTTTAAGAATTATTTAGCAGAGATTGAGATAAATGCTTCCTTAGCAAAATTATTCATAATTTTTTCCTTAGCTTTTTACTTTTTGCATGAACAGTATCCTTTTATTCTTACGCAGTTCTCTTATCACTAATGCAGCGGAATTAAAGCGCAATTAGAACAGACAATTAATTTCTGGGCTTGAAAGTGTCGCTGAAATGAAAGCGTGCATTTATTTTTCGCATTTCCTGTGGCCGAACTTTGTTGGCTCAGAGAAGCTTTCGGAAACCGGGCGTGGCCTTTTAAAACAATTCGGATGATATCCTCTTTAAATTTATCGGATCAACTTAAAATCGTAAACTGATGAAAGTTGGGTGAATCACTGTCAGAAAAATGAATAACATAACAAGAGGCTAATTGAGACTAACTTTTTGTTAGGATCTTTCTCCTTCAACCGTTTCTAAAGCTTCCTTCCCATTTGTTTTATAACCTTTCACATTTTGGAAGACAAAAAGATAAGAAGAAATAGATGATTGAAAGTTGATGAGGAGAACCAAGACATAATGCAGCAAAAATTCTTTTCATGTCAAGAGAGAATATCGTTTGGACATCTTATCTGGAGTGCTATAAAGGGGAAATCTCTGTTCCAGAAGAGTTTGTTTCAAAAGGAAGTCCTGTACGTGATGTCATCGAGATGAGAAGGAAGGTCATAAACCTGACTTAGAAGCAATGGGAAAATCGAAAAGGCAAAAGCCCAGGAGCTGATCAAATTGATAGTGAGGTAAGATGGTAAATCATCTTTGGACTCGAACTTACCAAGTTTAATTAAAATTATTTAAATGGTACTTTTTAAAGGCCGGCTGGTTCTTAAGAAAACTGAGATTCAAAGAATTTTAAAGACCATATAAGAACCAGAAACTGATTCTATTACTCTTTAATAAAAAGGTATAACACCTGCTAATTCACTTTGAATTATAAACAGGACCTGTATATCATAAATTGTGAAAATGCAGATGAGACCTGTTTGAATAATATAGTGGAATGCCAGTAACGAGCATTTTAATATTCTTCTTGCATAACGGTGGATGTAAAATATTCAGAAGGAGTTTCGAACTAAAATAAAAGCGGAAGTACGAAAATAAAGAAAGAAGGGAAGTCATGCTAGTCCATGAATATTGCAGAAACGTGCATCTTGTTTTCTATACCAAACTTTTCTTAGGCGCTTTATCTGAAGCCGGTGTCTCCTTTCAAAGTGTTTCATGTCTCTTGGGATTGGTACGATACACTCGTCATCAATATCATGTGGTGCAAGCATTTCTGAAACTTTTGTTAGTGCATCGAACGGCACCTGGGCACTCAAGCAAAACTGTCTTGCAAGTTGGACCTGAACCTTTCACAAAATGTAGAAAAAATTGGAGAACTAAGAAAAATGAATGAAGAAGAAAGAAAACATATTCAACATATATTGGATATAAAAATCCAAAAAAAAGTTCCCATGTTATCTAAACCTACAGTTCTCCTGTTTCCGCGTACAGTAAATTATCAAGAAACAGTTTTTCTCAACTATTTTTGGATATAAATGAGATTAAAGCTTGAGATAAAAGGTAATATTCGAAAACGCGAACGACCGATAGCACTAATGGGATTTAGTAATCTCCCTCGTTTTATCGTATCTCGACAATAGCGTGCTCAAGATTCTCAGAATCCCAAGAAGGGGAAGAGAAACAACATACAAAAGAACCTTACGAGTTACAAATTCGTATAGTTCACGAAATCTTAGTCGTACATCTGGAGATAAGAAATCCAAAGTCATTATCAACTATATATAATATCTACTAAACGCCATCAACATATCTATAAAAGAGACTGATCTAATTGATATTTTATTTCTATAAACCAATGCAGAAAGTTCAGACATGTCAATTTTTTAGTGAAGCTTTGGCTGTGAAAGAAGTGTTTTGCGAGAGTAAAAAGTTTGGAAGAAAAGTGGAAAAGATCCAAGCGAACATCGATCAACGAACCAGTGAATTTGGCAAGACGTCTCTTGTTTTTGAACTTATTACTTTCAGGGTCACGCCCATTTTGGCTTGGGCATTTTGGTATTATTAAACTCATTGAGATATCGAGACCATAGAAATGAAATATTCCTGATTCCGGAAGTACACTGCAACCCCATATAACCGCACGCTTCGTCGTGTCTGACGGAAATCGCCGTTACTACTGTGACCAATTTATCGCATTGCATTGCCATTGAAAATCTAAAACCAAGCATTTTAGGTACCTTTCAATACATTTTTCAAATTCCACAAAATTATAAGACCATTATTGTGCCATTCAACTTCCGCGAACAAGTCAATAACTCCTAGATTGAATCTTTCATCAAATCATGATTTTACGAGAAGGGTAGGAATGCAATTAAAAACGCTTTCCAATTTTCATGTTTCGTTTGTCAACATTGACTTTCACGTACACCCAAAAATTAGAGAATGGAATCGGAAACAGTGAAAAACATTTTTCTAAATTAACAAACACTTCCTTTGGATATGAACCAACAATAATTGTAAAAGCTGTGAATGAAAAAAATTGAGGTATAAATGTTCTAATGATATAATAACATTTCAGGAGTCAATTAAATTGATTAATGAGTGAATATTTATTCATCATGATTAAGAATTATTAATATAATTATTAATTACTTTTATATTCGTTATTTTGCAGAAAAGGGTGACGAAAAAGACTCAAGATGAAGAGAGCTAATGAAACAAAGTATTTCCAGAGCTAATTAAGTTGGTGAATAGAAAATAGAATGAGAGTATTCTGAATAAAAGATGTTTTGTGTGTACAATTCTAAAATTTGAATTGGAGAAGCATAAATTTAAATTAAGAGAGAACTTCATTTACCTCAGTTAAGAATCATATTAATTTTCTTATTTTAAAAAAGATAGAATTGAAAAAGAATTTTCCTGAATGGCCAATAAACTTTGATTGCACACTATTACTGTACATCTTATTTGGTGAATGGCTGCAGCTTGCTTGGTGCAGCAAAATAAATATCGTCTTCTTGTTGCGGCACGAGGACGTTTAATTTACATGAAAATGGAATTCCAGCTCCCGGATTTCTGAAACTCCTTATAAAAGCTTTCACCAGCTGAGGGGAGTAGCTAGGTCTCTTATTCGTTAGTTATAGTTGAAACGGAGTTAATTATGACGTCTGACAATTGTGCAGCTATACATAGTACATTCAGATCTTCACTCGTTAATCAAAACGAAATTATTAACGTTAGCCAGCGCCTTTCTTTGAATGACGTAATATTCTCTTAAAAATTTTATAGAAGCGTTTTCACTGCCGCAATTTTTGTAATGAAAGATTTAGGCATTCTGTTATATAGACATTAACTATTATAATCCTTTTAGGAGAGGCTAATGGTAACTAAAGGCATATCTGAATTCCGAAAGGTCAATTAAGTAATTAGAAAACACTTAGGTCTTGATACGAAGGTGACATTGCATCAGAATTCTCCATACTTGATTATAGATCATCTGAAGTGCAGAGAAGCTAATGCAATCGCAAAACTCGATTGACTAAAAACCACTTTCCCTGGTATACAGGTCAAACGAAAGTAGACTGTATAAAAATATCATGAAATGCAACAAAATTAAATATATGTCCTTCGATTATGCAAAATTTGGGATTGCAGAATCTCGCTGCATCGAATTTATTCATACACTTACCGCAGAAAGTCGTTTCAAAATGGAAGTAGATAACGTGTTCGAAGGCAATAGTACTTACCTGAAACAGAAAAACAGAAAGACAATTGTTATAAAACGTGTTTTTAAGAAATGTGAGAATTAAGTTCAGAATAAGGAAAGTTGAAGGGGGGAGACTTAATTTCCCCCCTTTAACTTTGTGAGCCGGTGTAATTATAGAGGGAAAACCCTGTATTTGCATAGGTTAGCACACAACTGGAATTGGAATCTGTTCGGAAGCCATCAGAGTCGCAAAGTCCGATAACTGCAAACCATCCACCCCCTGATACACCCACTTCTGACCCAGCTTTGTGGACCAACAGCAGGACGCTACTGCAACACCATACTACTGTGGTTTAGAAGGACCATACAGCAAACGAATATGGCTCTCGAGCTGCGGTTTTCTAGCTTTTTGAACACTTTCAAAGCCATGAGTGAGGAGTTTTGTTGCCAGATAGGAAAACAGAAAACATCAAAGGCTCGCTGTCCAGTAGTCGCAATATGGCACTGAATATTTATGTCCATTATAAAGACTGAAATGTCTTACTGAAAGCACTATTTACCGTTTTTGTCAAAGTAAAACTTCCTCTTGATTCAATTTTTCATGAATAATGCTACATTTTTTTCTTTTGTAAATTTTGTTCATACCTTCGTATTTTTTAGTATATCTGTAAACAGATTGGTGTTATGAATTAAATTATTGAATAATTAATAATTAATAAGTAATAATAATCAATTATTGATGTTGATTAATATTTTTTTACAATTAAAGGCGAAGGTCTCATATATCATGTAATTAATCCGAGGGGTTGCCACCTCGACCAAGCGGGTGTACACCTACTTCTGACTTCAAGATATTTCAGGATATTTCAATGACTTCAGAAGATTTCAATGACCAGAAGATTTCACTGACTTCAAGAGATTTCAAGAAAATTCAAGTGAATTCAAATAACTTCAGAAGATTTCACTTTAGAAGATTTCACTGACTTCAAGTGACTTGAAATGACTTCAGATATTTCAGGAGAATTCAGGAGATTTCAGTGCAAGTGTACACCTGATTTCACGAGTTGTCAACCCCTCGAATTAATCCTAATTTCCATATATGTAAAAAATTACTTTGAGCAGTAAATGTATGACTAACTATAACTCTATAAGGAATTATTTTTTGGGTAACATCCCCAACAATTGAGATTAATCTATTTATGAGAAAGTGAGGAAATTCCAATTTCAAAAATGCTCGTCCGTAAAACGTTTTTATGACACAGTGAGCTCTTTGAGAAGAACTTTTTCATAAGAGCTACTGAGCTTAGCGCGCTTTCAGATTGTGAAGAAAGAAAGGAGTGGCTCCATCCATGCCACTCATGGCTTAAGTTATCGCCATTAAAAGTTGAGGGTAGTGTGCACACGTGAATCCGTGAGTAATTCCACCTACACACTTATGGCATTCATTGCCGTATTTCACTTTCTTGCGGGTGTGTTGCAAGCGCAGGCATGCCAATGGGTGAGCATGCACTAGCCACGACACCGACTCTCGTGATTGGAGGATCGTCGTTAAATCTAGACATAAATCTCATCCCCTTTTAATTCGGTGCCTAGAAAAACAAGGCTCGTCTCCAATGGCCCCTGTGACGTATAATTTATCTCCGAACTCAGTCTCAAACTTGTCCTTCTCTTATTTTCCTATTTCCCTCCTCTCTTCGTTCTCTATTCTACTTTTTTTATTATCTTTTTATTTTTTATTTGCGAGCCTCTCATCATCGTCGTTTTAACAACCCCACGGAACAAGTCGCCTTTCAATCTCTTTTTTCAAGCCTCAGGGACGAACTAAGTGCATTTAAAAATATTTCATTAAATAATGAGCAAAAAAAGTACGTAATAAATATTTTTGTATAATTATTCAGTCCTATTATGAAAAAACTAAATGATTCTGGTATTTATGTACTATCTTATTAAATGTACTCCCTAAATTATGAACAGTAAAAATACTACCGATTGAAACAGTGCATTTTGTGATAAATGGTAAAACAGTAAACTTTACTGATTTGTCAGTGGAGTTTACTGAGAATTAGTAAAAAAAGTACTAAAGTGAACAGTTTTTCGAAAAATAACTGTTAATTCTGTAATTCGTACCGGAGAAACAGTAAAAATATGTTGCACAAGGAGAATTTTAAATTCGCATATCGTGCCAACTGTAATGCTGCGTGAATTACTGGCATTAATTAATTAATTAATTAACCATTAATGTATAAGAAATAAAATATGTTTGTTTTTTGTATTAAATAGTTTTTTAAAGATCCTTTTTCTAGACATTATTACCTGTCAAATTTTTTAGAGGTAGTGAGTGGGGGGAGGGGGGATTTTTAAATGTTCACTGGAATTTCAGTGGCAAATTACTGATTGCCAGTATAAAAGACTATACTATAATGAAGTTTACTTCCTTGCAGGAGGTGGGCCAAAAAAGACCATGAGAAGCTTCCTAAATAAAAGCATATCTCGGAGCTTATATCAAATATATATCCCACATGATATGACTTTTCAGATATGTATGGAGAAACTTCTTGTGGATGTTTGTTTATATCCTTCTTAGCAGTAAAGGTGAGATGAAAGCAAGATCAACTCGTATATCACACGGAAATAAAAGTTCTCTTGATACCACTCACACCCTGACCCAGAAAATGTGACTGGTAAATAACTCAGTATTTGAAGAAACAGGAATAAACCGATTTCCTTCACTGAAAACAAATATCCTTGTAGAATTTACTACTGAATAATTTCATGATCAAAAGACTCTTTAATGTATACTAACGCACTATATTTTCTGTAAATCTCTCACCTTTGTTGAAAAAGGTGAGTATCTCTGCGTCAAATAGAAAACAAATGAAAACAATTCTAGAATGAAAGTATCTCTGATTCATATTAAGGTTTCAGAACTAGCAGGTGTATTCCAGATCATCAAAAGATTGAAAAGGACTGGAAAGGTCACACCTGCTTTTTGATGGCACTGCTTCAAGGTTAAAGAAGGGCCATCAGAACGTGTGCTGCTTCTTATACGACACCGGCCGTTGCTGGAATATCGCCTATTAACTGTAATGGGGTCGTTCGCATGAAACACCACAGTATCTTCTTCGAGGTATATTCACAGAGCGTACATACACTCCATACAATCTGCGCCTCCTTTGCAGTTTGCTGGGTTTGCTGTATAAGCGGTCCCGCAATATCGCTTTCGCAGAAGCCGCAAACACGTCCTATGTATCAACGCACATGACCATACATACCTACATGTACATATACATGTTTTGGGCACACAAAGTACCTAACTTTGCATTCTCGCCGCTTCCTTTTGGACATTGTATCTGCAGAGCTTCTGCCTCTGCTTCTGTGTGGGCTTCAGATAAAGACGATTCGTCTTTGGTCCTGTCACTCACAGTAGCCTGATTGTGGCAGGAAGCGATATCCTTGAACATAAGAATCGAACTAGTCTTTCCTTTTCTTCCTTTTACTTCTCTCCTTTTTATTCTGACTTCGAATCGCGATAAGATCTGCCTACGTTAAGCTCAGGATAGCGATACCAGTTCTCCAGCTCAAAATTACTCAAACATCAGTATCAACAGGATTTTTTTAAATTAAGAAACCGGATAAGCTTCTGAATAATGGACCTTTTGGAAGTAAAGAAGTAAAACGAAAAGAAGGATATTTAGTTCACGCTATATTTATCAATTACAGGACAAGTTTGACTCATCAAATATTAAGGAGCTCGAAGAACTTTCAGGAAATTCTAGCAAATTACCTTCCTCGAGGAACTGAGGTGTACCTATGATAATATATTTATGTCCTTGGAAAGGAGTCTGAAAACCGATCGCTAATTAAGTTGTTACAAGAAACTACCTCAAACATAATCTTCAAAAGTGAAGGTTAATTATTAACAATCTTGACTAGTTAGACTTTAATTAAAAAAACAATTAGCCATTTAATTACTTTTAACTTGAGGTCCTTTATCAAACTAATTGCTAATTAGCTCAACACTTATAATTAGCGATACTTCTCCTGCATTTCTAAACTTATCCACTATCCTCACTCGTGCTTACACTCATAAGCTTCCAATAGAGAAATACAACTTTTCGCAAGTTCCTTGTTTGATTTCAGCGCATCCGGTATCATCTGTTCTAAAAGCTAAAAGACAAATTCTACATATCTCAGAAATTTCTGCAACCGTTTATTTAGTTTTCAACTGAACCAAGTTTATGTTTCATCTTATCATTCAACATATTTTCACACAGAATTACGTAATATAATATAATATATATATATATTACTATATATACATATATACTGTATGTAATTATATTATATAATAGTCTTCTTTGAACTTAATGTTTCAACACGAAGAATGCATTCGCCTATACTACTCTAAAGTCTCATTCCACTATTCTTTCTTTCTCCTTGGTTCATTCCCTCTTCTTCCTGTCTTGCACAGCATTTTCTTTCTTCTTTCTTTCTCTCTATTAGAGGTCCTTCGTTGCACTCTTTTCCTCGGCATCGCTGTCCAAGACTTGCAGCGTCCAAATGGCGTAGAAAAAAAGTTACAAGTCCACGAGATGTCTGGTTCTTCCGCGAGGCCTGTAACCTCACAGGGCTGGACTTACTCGAAAAATAGAGACAATCTCGTTGGTCAGAAGATCAGATAAATTCCAATGTATATAAGGGAAAGTGGATTTAAAATTCTTTTCTGTTTTCAATTTCATTCCATTTCTGTTATTATACTTTTTATCCTAACACCTTAGCTAGTTTCTTCCTTTTTCCAGTCACTCGAATCAAGACAATGAAAAGAAGAATTCAGTATATAGGGTGTCGATCTGCTCAATTTCCATCACTCGAAAGCATCGAGACGGAATCTCGATTAAGAATGTGCTTCTCGACTTGAATTGCGCCAGTGTATTCTTACGGGATGAGAATCGAAGCGAATGTCCGGGATGACTGCTCAGTGAAAAAGAGCAAACGTTCCACCATCCTACGTGATCTCACTGCGAAAATTTCGACAGCTAGGATTCTTGTTCGGTCAGTTTACGTGAAACTTTAACGTTTTAGATCGCCACTGGCCTCACGTTTTTCACGCTTCAACTACTACAATAAAGCGCCTCCCCTTTGCGAAAATTGATTTTCAAAAGATGCCTTCTCATTTCAAGTTTTAAAGCAATTGGTAGACCTTCTTCTGTCATACTAAGATTCTATGAAAATCAAATAAAAATTCATAGGTATATCGTAATAAATAAATTCTCATGAATTCTCAGCATGAATTAATCATTTTATTGTAAAATAAAATTACATTAATTCATGCTTCGAGATAATCAATTATTCATTACTTTTCATTCGCGAGAAATATTTTTCATTTAAATAACAAATTTGTTAAACAAATTCAATTAGCATGCGATGTACGCGTTAGTTTCGAAATTAATAAATCGTAATTTAATTGACGGTTTGTAATTTAATTGCAAGTAACAGTTTTTGTTAAATGCCATAAAATATAGGAAATAAAATACTCGCTATTTTATGCTCTCAGAATAAAAGAAGATTGACGTGTTCCAAATGGAATTTAAAGGAGATATTGTATAATAAAAAGAGTGAAAATCTTAATGACAATTCGGAAAAATGAGTTGAAAGAGCTGTTTGATAACTTAATATGTGGAGTGGGAGTTCCAACTTTGATTATAAATCATCGCACCCTCGAGGAAAATATAACACCACTTACTATCAAGAAAATACATCAATCTTCATTCATTCTCGCTAGAATATAAATGATGAAAGAGAAAGTTATTTATTAACTCTAACACCAATCACAATCAAACATCTTTTTTTCGAATTTTTTAAATATTTGTAGGTTTGTTTTAATTATAAAAGAGAGCAGAAGTAAATTTATACTTGGCATGATCTTAGATTCATCCCTGCAATCTTAAATGCAATAAAGAAAGCCAATCGAGCAAGTGCATTTCCTTGACCTCACTGACTAAACAATAGGTTCTGCATCTAACAATCAAACTTAAAAAAACAGTCGTTCTTACTGTAGCGCGCACGCCTCGATTTTTATTTTCTTTACTGTGATCCCATTGGAGACCTAAGCGATGATTATTAAGACACGTTAAATTACAATTAGGTCACCGACGCGGACGCGTCGCCACAACCGTCTGACTCTTTTAGCCTCCTTGCCTTTTTCCACTGCATGCATGCAGTTTATATCATTTCATGACCAAGCATTATATTTTAATTAATTTAAATCATGTTAAAGGTTTCGCAACATACGATCATAAAAACATTTCATACACATTTAGCATTTTCAATGTAATATATACTTAAAAAGTTTAATAATTTAATTAGATCGTTAAAAGTGTGAATGTACTTATGCAATATTCACGCAAGTATTGGCGCAAAGTTAATATATATTTGCAAAAGTACCCTATCAAATTTTGCAACGAGAAATAATATTTTGTTGTAAAAAAAGAAGTGAAATGTGTTTTCACTGTTGCGTTTATAATTCATATTTAACGTGAAAGGAATATATTTTTATTTCATGCGAATATAAATGGAAAATATCCTGTCATTTACATCTCGACATGGCAGTTATTTTTCGAAAAGCACATGAAATATTGAAGTTATTATTGCATCGTTAAACGAGACCAAATTGGATAGACAGAGTTCGACATGCAGAAATTTATAACTTTTACGTTAGCTCCCTTTATTTTCGAATATGAGCATAGAATCAGAGTAACTCTAACATCATGTTGTGGCTTCCATGCTCGTGTGTAAGCATAAAATATCACAAGATGCAACAATGTCAATGCGGGTTTTTATTTTTTATCTCTAAAAGTATACTGAATGGGGTTATTCTCTCCTAAACGTAAAACCTGTAAATGCTGTGCCGTCTAGTATGCGGAATCATGCGGAATGCTGTAAGTGTAGAATGTATTGGAAAAGACACGATAAAAAGAAGGGTTGGGGCATCTTAAACGATTCACCGTCTACTCGTCGCCTTTTCCTCTATTTTTCGCCCATTCATCTGAGGTCGTGTGATTTACTGCAAAAAAGAAATTGTCTCACCTGCGACACGTATGCAATATCCTCACAAAACCACATCTCCCTTTTTTATAACTAGTTGCACATTCAACAATTTGAAAAGTGAAATTATTTACATTGGATTTCAATTAGTGGTGCATAAAAATACGATATGATCGTCTGTCTCGTTGGATTTTGTTCGAAATACGAGCAATTTCAAAATTATCGTTAGAGACCCCTATTTTATGCAAAGCGCATAATCGCATAATGTCTCAGAATAGAATATTACTCGAAATCTTTGCGATTTATAAAGTTTTTAAGTTAAATAAAGCAGATTCATCATCGCATAAAAACGCATATTTTTTTTTCATCGCATAATTTTGGAAAATTTCAATTTTTGCATGGAAATTTTGTTTTTAATTGACAAAAATTCAAAAATCTTAATAAATTTTATAATAATTTATTAATTTATTACACTACCAAACAGAAGTTTGGGTCCGCTTGTTTTTCGATGATTTTTTAAGTTATCCTAAATTTAATTACACCAAAGATCACATTTTTTCTTTTAAGTAAATTAAAAGCTATCAAAATCGTTAATCTCAATGTTTTGTAAAAATATCAATAATTTTCGAATAACGAACATTTTTTAAATTTCTTTACCTACTTATTTTAAAAGTAGATTTCTATAGAATCTGCTAGACTTATTTAAAAAATTGTACAATTATTTCTGTGCATTGTACAAGGGCTAAAATTTGGATTTGAAATACGTTAAAAGTTCAATATTACCTGATCAGTAATAATAAAAATCAATGTAAATGAATGTAATAAAAATGAATGTAAATGTTAATATAATTTGGCAGAAACATCATAATTAATGATTTTTTATATTTTACAAAAATATTTTTATCACTAGGAAAAATATTCAAATATTTCCAACTTTTTTACGCCATCTTTTAGTCCCATATGATATGATATTTAGATATAATAACTTGATATTAAAATTTAATATCCAGATATTAAAATATTGGATGTTAGAATATTTGGATTATATATTTTAATATCAAGATATTATATCTAAATATCTAGATAGTCGTCCCATAGTCAAATAGCTAGATATTACGGTTTATTATCCAGTTTTCTCCGTGCATTTTGATCATATTCTGATATTTCTCGCTATTTTTATGATTGTGCATTACTAATTTCAAATAAAACCGTTGTTTATAAAACTCGTTATAGGTATATAAGATTTATAGATATAAGAACTATATGAGAAGAGAACGTGGAGTTATTCCTTGAAGTAAATGGTGACAGCGGTGAGATGGATGCTCACTCTTATTATTTGAGTATTGCCATTGATTTGATTTACTCTGTTCATTTGACCATGTTCTAAAAAGAAGCTTTTATTTGTTGTTTGTAATAAAAAAAAGGTATCTGGGTTAAGCACTTCCTCTCCCTTCACAGCAGATAAATTCTCAGACAATAAATGTGCGCAGATCCTAAAAAGGTGAAGAACGTCCTTGGTCATCCTACTGATGAACGTCACTAGTTACGTGGGTTGACTTTCGCGCAACGAGACAGTGTTGGTGTGGGTTTTCTTTAATTTCTCGTCCCTTCTGCAAGACATGTGTGAGCTAAGCTGCAGAAACTGCATCAACCTCGGATATAACATATAGGCGTACTCGTCCACAGGTATGCGCATGCATACTCATGTAGTATCTCATGTTCTCTCGTGATTGTAACACAAAATGACTTTAGGCAAGCCTGCATGTATAATATTTCGTATCTCTTCACGAATGTATAGGTCTACGTGAGCCAGAGAACAGGACAGATGCTGGAGATTCGTTCACGTGTACCCAAATGGCCCACAGCACCACTACATTTCGTGTATCAGAGGCTCTCAACTTCACATACGTGAAGCATTCTTCAGGTCAATTACGATAAGATAAAAGTAATTAAGTTTCGTATTAATCAGAGTTTATAGTCCTAAAATACAAAAGGAGAGAAGATTAAATAAAGTTAGCAGCTTGTGTTCTTCAGATAATGAAAAAAGTATGAGTTTCGAAAAATATAAATCATAATGATAATTAGCAATTAACTTTCGTGTTAAGTGTAACATTATATAGTAAAATGTCCCGAAATGCATCATTTTGGTTAGCTTGGTGTTGTATTTAAATACTAACTTGTCGATAAAATCGATATCGCTCACCTGTAGGTGAGAGCATCAAAAGCTCTGCTTTGACTTCGTCACAATGTTCGCTAAAGCAGAACTGAATAGTAGATTGATTGATGGATGAATGTCCATGTGTATGATCTTAACTAGTTATTTTACTCATGGCTTTACTCTACATGTAAAAAACTCATATATCCGGCTTAAAAAATACAGAAAGAAAACTTTTAACATCGATGAAAATCAAATATTTCACTAAATACAGTATCAAAATACTTTCTCTAAATATAGTGTGTATAAATACGTGTTTTCATTTAATGAACTTTAAGCTCTGTTGTTTCCAATTAAAGTTAAAAGTTTAATAATTTATATAAAACTCCACTTATTCGAGGCAATTAAAATTTTGAGAGACCCTTAATGTTTCGAGTGTGCTTGAATTCTGGGGAAAAAAGGAAAAATATTTAGTTGAACATTTTTGTGTACTGTATAAAAATTTAATCAGTATGATTTGTAACTCTTGCAACAAGCACGCGTTCCACCTCATGAAATACTTCTCAACAAAAGCTGAGTGCACGCTCTGGGACCACCTCCGGGAGATCATAAAGTACTTTGCTTTTTCAAGGAAATATATATATATATATATACATATATATATATGTGTGTGTGAAGCTTCAAAAACTTTTCCCACTAGCTTATCTAAAAGTTTTTAATTCGAGGAAATACGTGCACATACACCCTTTTATTGATCCTCTCCGAATCGGGAAGTCCCTAGAAAGTAAAACCACTCTGGATTCAGAGCTTACCAGACAATTGACGCAAAACTTTCATTGAACATTTTTTTATCGGATATAATGATAACTTTAATTATGTTATTTACGGCTAAAATCCCTTAAAATCGCTTGGACATTTTTTAAATCCCCTTCGTTTGCAAGGTGTATAATAAACAACTTCCGCTCTCTAATACATTGAATTTAGGAATCCGGAGGCAATAATAAATCCTCCTTTTTTTCCCTTTAGGAAACTCGAATGTACCACGAAGGAAGATTTATTGTATAACTTCTGTGAGAGCGGCGCTTTTACTTCTAGGAAGTTTCGCTGGGTTCGAGTTGAGCTTATGGGTACGTCTTCACGGCAAAAATACCGACTGACCAATACCGTAATATCGTGCTGAATTGCCATTTCAGTACGAAGTGGGTAACAAGCTCTCGGCATCTCATTACCCTGACGGTACTCTGATCTTTGCTCGACACTACATTGCAAAGTTCCGGAATCGCAAAGTGAGATTAGTTTTTCGTACATTTCAGTTTTACCTTCAAGCTTTCCTTTTAATTATATAAAAGAAATCCTACATTAATTACTGTTTCAAAAAATGTTTCCAGACTTCTTTTAATGCATGAAGAAACGTAACTAGAATTTTCTGCTTAAAAACACCTGCTAATGACACGTCTAGAGTAAAACAAAACCTTAAGTTTTTTATATAAATTTGAAATAAATTATGTATAAAAAGAGAGAAAAAAATCGTTTTTAGTGATATGGAAAGAGTGCCAACTTTACTACCTATTCAAAATTTTCGATTTTTATGATTAATGTATATTAAAATATAATTTAATCTAGTCACGTTGCCTCCTTCAAAGTATACATTGATCCATAATTTCAAAGTTACGAGCAATTTACAGCTGTGATAACGAGGTCATTGCAGCGAAAATCGTATTATACAAGTTCGATAACCTCGTGTGAAATTCGCGAGTTTGGCACACGAAAGTTAGACACTGAATCATATTGAATTTTATTGAATTATTTTCAAGCCAACTCAGACGTTCGTAAACTTGGACACGCAATAGTCCTTTTGTACGTAGGACATATCTGGAAATAAAATTCTTGAAAAGTTTTTATGACGGAAACGATTGACGTAATTATTTCTCATTATATTTTGAATCATTTAAAAGGTGCAGGAAATTGGGTGAGAAACGAGATTTATAAATGGATCATAAATAACTTGAATTTTGATACGATTATGAGTTTTAATCGAATTTGAGTTCTAATCGAATATAAGTTTTAATCATTGGAATTTCGTGATAAAACTTCGTTAGTATACAGCGTTCCACCGTCGGGCTGTAGTCGAGAATATCAATCCTAATTTTAAGTACTTACGTTCTTTGAGTACAATCTCAATATTCGTTTTGGCGACAGTAATAAATTTATTATAATGAGTGCCTGCGCATTGACAACTGGGAATACTGGGGCGTCAAGGGAAACATCTGTGCTCAGGCGTTAAGCTCAAGATTAGCTGAAGGATGCTAGACTTCCATCTCTAAAGAGGATTTCCAGTATGCCTGAGTGCTTAGTCGGCGAATGTACCGTTTCTGAGAGATACCTTGCAGATGTCACACCCCAAGAATAACCATGATTCCACGACTTAATCCCGACAATTTCCCCAGCGTGGCAAATAATAATGTATACTTCTTAGTCACTTTGCGGTTGGTCTAATTGTGAAACGTTATCCCAGATTATATCAATTGCCATTGTAATTTTCCCTGTTTAAAGACCAACTTCTGAAGTTAGTTTTAATTTCAGTTTCATTCTCAATCAATAAACTTCAAAATAATACATCCAAGAGTTTTATAATATCTTAATAAGCATTTCTTAACTTTCATACAGCCCCTTTCACATTGTTTAGAAGGAATGCACGGTTTTTTTTCGATTCAAGTTCAAAATTGGTTTTCCCTTCGCTTAACTATAGTAACGATTATAAAACATCTTCCTGGGTATCTTCACCGAGCGAGGAAACTTTTAACGCGCTCTGCATCAAATTGCTTTACTTTACTTTCTCGAAACTCTGTAGATACAGTTAAGAATTTAGTTCGGATGGAAAATGATGTGGAAACACTAACTTTAAAGAAAAAAATTAGTTTACCTCTCGTTACATATAAACGACACTTGATATGAGAATCCATGACGTAAAATTTATTTTCTTAGAATTCTGGATAACGGGAAAACTCGAGATAAAATACATTTGTGGAAAAGTGATTGCATCGATTTTATAAGAAAAGGGAGAAATAAACGAAAGAAAACTGTGAATTCGCTTACATCTTGTGCTGACAGTATTTGCTCTGGCAGAATTTGAGTTCCTGGTTGAATGGCGACAATTTCTGATCGATGATGTAAAGATTCTGCAGTTCCATCCCTCGAACATACGCTTCTGTACCAAGGCAACCCGCTAGACGAATCTCTTCTCTCTCGATATTTCCTCCATATGTGCCTGAAAAAATATGTTCACATTCATATTAGAAAATTGTGACGAGAATTATTATCAGCAGCCTCTGTCATCAACGTATAAAAAATTTCTCTTTCTTACTTTGAATCAAAATATAATTTTAAAATATCCGATCTGTGAAGTTGTAGTGATTGATGAGATAAATAAGCAATTTGCTATATGGATGCGTGATAACGAAAGTGTCACTAGAGGTACACAGAAGATGGTGTTAGAATTCAAAGGGTGAGTAACAGGCAAGAGAGGATTCGCCATTGAATTGCAACATTAATCAACGTCAATCCACTCTCGAAATGTCTGGCATCGCCATATTGGAACAAAGTTGCAACTCCTATTCTATAACAGAAGTTCTACTGACTTCACAATCCGAAAGTCAGTCACGACAGTGAACTGGTATAATAGTGACCAGGTATAATTATAATAGACATTCCAGTTTCCCGCTACTAATTAATTAATTAACTCAATATTTCAGCTTTCAGAATTATATATGTCTTTCAAATTAACTCGCGAAATACCTCCAGTTTTTCAGTCCATAAATTTTTTAGTTTAATAAGAAATAAAAATAATAATGTTAAAATATACTTAGTAGATATAGATTGAAAAATACTATATTTATTTCTATTAATACTGTAGGGATTAAAAAGGATTAAGCAACCCCAAAAGCATACATAAATCATTGGACAAAAGAATTGCTTTTTCTAGATTGAATGCATTGGCCTGTCAAGTCAATAACTTGAAATACATTTCCTGAACAGTTCTTAAGATTCCCTCCCTTTTTTTGCTGTTGAATAAGTTTCCCCGACTTTTTTTTACTTTTTAAGACTTCTATCAAAGGCTGAATAGTTACAAACGTGGGAAATGTTAAATTCCGAGTCTTTTGTATCCTCGGAAGCTTTAGGGGTCGAAGACTTCGAAAAGGAGGGTAAAAAACGACATTTAATCTCCCAATGGGGTGAGAAAATGTTACGACCACCTTAGAAAATATATGTCAGCACTGAAGCTTTGCCTAGTAGCATGTAGCTCGTATAAGATGCAGCAACATAACTTTTATAATAAAAGTGTTCGTACTTTAACACACACGCTTGTACCGCAACTCGTTTATTGACACTTATGGCTGCAGTTTAAGAGAAAGTGCAAAATTCCTGCTGTTACAGTACAATCAGTAAAAGAAAATCTGTTAATTTTAAAAAATCGTGCCGCTATTTCAGGATTTCGGCCGACTAGACATAGACCTTAACTACTGTCGCACTACTGGCTGATCTATATTGACTTCTACTACTTATATTCCTCTCCCATTACAGCGCATTACTGTATTATATATTACACATGAATTCTTTTGTAAAATCGATAAATTTGCGTAGAAACTTCGATATCAACAATACAAACATTAAAAGGTGTACACAAATCAAATTAATATGTTTTAATTAAATAATTTTCAATATATTTCGAGTTTCGATTCGTTCTTCTTTTTAGAATAGTTGTTGGTTTAATATTTACTGTCACGCCACTAAATCTACATATTTAAATAAAAAAGAATAATTGTAAATATACTAAAATTAAAATTTCACTCGTTATGGCTGGTCTGCCTAAACTCAGTGTTTACTATTGAAGTACCTTTCAAAGAGAATATTAAATCTTTTCCATTTACCAAAGCTCTGCCTTAAGAACATTAATATTAAATTTCCGGTGAATTATAAATGTCAGGAAATAGGTCGATAAGTACGGTGATTAAAACATATTAAAGTTTCAACTGACCAAAGTTTCAATTCCTTAAAATTTCAACTGACCGGACTTCGGACTTTTAATATTTTACTTGTATCCCTTGTGAAAATATATTGTGCATGATTGGTATCTTTTAAGGAAAAAAAACGAAAATTGAACTTTTTCCTGTAAATTAGGAGGATAATAAACATCTTTTAGTGGAGTTTTACGTTTCCTTTAAAATATTTACTTTCAGGGGAGCACCTATGAAAGTAGAGTAGCAGAAATACGCGGTACTGTACCCCGTTTATTCGAGAACGTTGTTCTGGGCTGAGAAGCCTCTCGTAATTCGCTCATCTCACTAAAAGCTCACTTCTCACTTTGTCCGAACGAGTTTGGACAGAGAGGAAGGTGACGCAGCCTTCTATTCTGTAGAATTCTACATTCTCTTTCCAACCTGGTTTAAACAGTACTTTAACTGTTCTTACGTGCAGACGGTACGCGGTAACCATTAACTTTGTCTTGATTAAGGAATTCCTGCTCTTACACTTGCAGTATAACTCGACCTTTGAGAAGAACTTTGCTTAATCTAGTCAAAGTTTTAACAATTTTACTCAATGGAACAATATCCGAAACAAATTTAATTAAATGTATTTTCGAAATTCTGTAACTTTAGAGAATATGCACTAAATGTATCTGATCCTATCTTAAAAAAGTTCGGTAGAAATTTAAAGTGGATATATTAAATAGAAGGAGAATGGCAACGGTTTGTACATGAAAGACATGATTATTTTTTTATTTTACACCTCATGATTACAAATAATTAAAACATATTTGGTTAATACCGTAAATTCTTCTTCAGTTCATTAAAAAATATATTTCATGACACAGCTGTCTAAATAATATTGTTTCACGAGTAGGAAAATCTACCTGTTACTCAGATGATAAAATGAATAAAAGCAGCACTCTCACCTGACACCAAACGCTATTCCCAAGGCGAATATCAGAGGTAGTAAGGTGGAGATGCAAGCCAAGAAGACGGTTTCCATGTCCGAAAAGGCTGCGAGAATACCTAAAAGAAAAGAAAAAACTGTTCATTCTGAAAAAACTTTCTTGAGAGACTAGCAAGTCGTTTAATGTTTTTTTATGAAGTTTATCTAACAATGAGATAAAAATTATAAACACTGATAACATACAAAAAAAGGAGAAATAAAACGTCCGTTTCATCAGAATTGATTATACATTATTTCCACTTTATATTAAGTTACTTTACAGTGACATGTCATTAATTATTAATTCCAATTTGTAATTATTTAACATGTTAAAGCTCACTAATGAACTACCACAGTTCATTAATTTTAAATGCTTCCGATTTAAAATGCATCAGATTTAAAATTATCCTTAAATTTCCAACGCCTCGTGATCCGAATTGTCAACGTTTTAGAAATTCAGAATGTATTTGGTTCAGGAGTAGAGAACTACAAGTCAAACATTCATTTGAGTTCTGGTACATATTTGAATTACACCTCTTAAAGTTTCGTTGGCCACGCACGTGAGGCAAACACATACATAGAGAAACTTTAGTGGCGCCCGATATGGGATGGATTTACGCTCAGCTCGAAAGACTAAGCTTGATATATATGCTCCTGGATGTAGGTCGAACCCCGTGAACTATAAGACCTTCATTCAAGTGTCAAGCAATTTCTAACTTCACTTGTATTCTGTTCACTGTTTCAATTTATAATTGCTTAACTCCTAACGTTAAAACTACTATAAAGCCAATTTTATCACCTTCCAGTCTAGATGCGGTAGAATAAAAAAAAGACATAAAAAAGCTTGAAAAATAAAACTTCTGGAAGTACAAGAGGAGAGTGCACTTGAAGAAAATAAATAAAAGATGTAACATATTAATTTTAATAAAGGAATGTAAGGTACAAAAGTATCTGTAAAAGATGGTATGGCTTTAAAGAATTCTAGGTTGCAAGAGAGCTCGAGTTGGAACCATCAACATTCTATTCACAAGGGCTCAGTGGAGCTTATAGCAATGCAATGTGATGCAATGTGAAGTAATGCTTGTCATCTGTCATAACCTCATAACTGGAGGTGGTATGTGAGTGTGTGAGATGGTGTGAATTTACGTCAGAGGCATGAATCGTCATGTCGAGAGAACTCAAAATTATTCGTGTATAGACCAGCCGGTGAGTAACTGCAACGAAAATGCAACCGGCTTCCGTAAAATCAAAATACAGGTATCCTGGGAAACATGAGCCACTGGACAGACGCAAAATTATGCCAACTTGTTACTCTCTACTCGCAGTTCAATAACCTATGGGATCGAAACCACCCTTGTTATTACAACCGTCAATGCAGATTTGACTCTTATGATGAAATTCGAAAAGTATTATATGTTTAATTCAATTATTATTTAATTGCTGTACACTGCATATTATATATTCCTATAAATCTAATTTGTGTTAAATGTCATTTTGACATTTGATATCATCTTTGATTGCGATGATTGTGTAATGCCTCAATTTTGTTTTTTGATGAATCGTAATGGAATTCGGAATATTATCTGAATTTCTATTACTTTCCAATCTGAAGCCCATTGGAATATCAACGAATGGTGATACGATTTCAACTGCAATTTTTATTCATAGGGTCTTTCCGTGCCCAGTGTGACGGTCATTCATGTGTTATCCAAACTCTGGGACTTGCGAAGCGATTACGTAGCTGAGTTGCGTGAAGTGCAACTTGCAAAGAAACAGAATTTCCATTATCGACCCAAGAAAAAATGGTTTTATGTCATGAACCGATTTTTCTACGATTTTCTCGATTCGGACGAAAAACCCACTGAGGATTCTTGCAATGTAAATCATTCGATTTCTACTAGTACAAAACTACTTATTCATATAAACTAATTACTCACTATTTCCGTTAGTAATTATTCCAGAAAGAAAAATAATAGCTCCTACAGTGATAAATAAAAAATCGTTCTCTAATCGACATAATTAAATAACTTCATTTTCTGATAAACGTTACTCTCACTAATTTCCGAACTCGGAAAATCTGAGAAATGAAAAGAACTTTTTGAAACCTTTCGCAATTTCCATTCAGAGTGAAGAATAATTTAATAAAGTGAAACATTAATAGCAAACTTATAAATCCATTGAAATCTGAAATTTCCAAGACTGAAATTTCAGAAAAAATAGTTTCAATGTGAAAAAACTTACATTGCTCGTAAAAATAAATGTGTTTCAATTTGTAGTTTCTAAAGGTTTTACCGTCTATTTTCAAAAAGCGTCATAATCTCAATGTACAAAGAAAAGATTAACGGAAGCTTTTAGCCCTATGACACAACCATTTCCTCGTTCCTTCCTTGTTCATGACCTTAATCTCCTTTATAACGGTAGCAATCTTCATAGCAATTCCAGAGTCTCAATTATTACTTCGTGAAGGAGTATATTTGAAAATCCTTTTAGTCTCAGCAGAATCATTCGAGATTTTTCTGTTAATCTCCATATTAAGAAAAATGTCTTTTTAAATAATTTTTCAAATTGGTATAACAGTCATCGACCTCGTCAGAGAGTATCGAAGGAGTTCAAGGACATTTCAAGGATCGAAAGCGGATCTCTCCTGAAGGAAAAGTACTTCTTGTTCAATGTCCAACCGAATTGGATGTTAAAAAATTGAAGGAGGCTCACGAATTTTCTGGAAGAGATCAATGGACTGGAAAAAATTCAATTTCTTCCAGAAATAACAAGGCTTGTGTTGAATGTGAAGTTCCATGTCAAAAGGATGATGGAAATCTTTCAAAATGCTGTCAAGAGAAGATGAAGGTAAAGAACTCTTGATATTTGTACAAGTCCTTATTAAAGGCAAGATAGCAAGTTTGTGAGTTATAAACTTCAAACACGAGGTGAGATAGAAGAGGTTCTAGAAAGGTTTTCTACCTTAAACTTTTAATCACTCCCAAGGGGCGACAAGATAATTAACTGAACGGTGCTCTATATTTTAAATCACCCCTTAAGGAAATTTGGTTTTCAAGAATCAATTGTTCCAGTTATATTAAAAATTGTTAAGTTTCTAAAATTAATATAATTTAATTAATATAACAATATAAAAAATTGACAAAAGTTCTTCCAACTGAGCCAGAAATTGGCAACGACTCAAGAGTATAGTTTATATCTAGAAGTGGTCCTCTAGAAGAATGACCTCGAACTTTCTAATGACTTCCAGGAGCAAAACTTGGAGAAAGGTCATTCCAGTAAGTCTGGAAGAAAATCGCGCCAGGTTTCGATTTACGACATGATGGAGAAGAAAGCCAGTAAATCTTCGTATAGACGAAGCAAAAGGGGTCAATGTACTTCATCCTCATGCTTCGAGTACCGATATCAGGATCAGGAAGAACCTTCGAGGAAGTTTCGAACTACCTCAGAATTAGGAAGGTCAACATTCAGACCTGCTTCCTTGGAAAAAGACGAATTTTCTTGTTGCAAGAAAACGAAGAAGACTCGGCCTGATCACGATTTGTCTAAATTTAATAGAGAACATTCCAACTTTTATTCTAGAGAATTAAAATGTGGAAAATGCAATCAAAATGGTCGTCTTAGAGACAGAGGTTAAACAATTTTTTACAGTTTATTATTTTTAGGATTTGATAGGAGAAACCCTTATCATTTTAATATTATTTTCTTCTCAGGAAGGAATAACGATTTTGGGGTAACTGTCAATATTTATTCGTCTGATTCCTTGACCAGTCTTGATGATCTTTGCGATGAAGACAATTTGGGGTTAAATAAATTTAGTCCTTCAACTCGAATTCTTTATCTTGAGGAACTAAATGACCGAGTAGTGGAAGCTTTAAATGAAATGTTTTTGAAGCTTTGCCCTGTTGATGTTGCTTGTCTCCCTTCTTATTGCACAAACGAAACTTGTAAATCTGCAAAAGAAAAAGAAAGTAAAATGCCAGAAAAGAAAGGAGAAACTGAAAAAAATAGTAATCAAGAAGCTGATGTTCCAGAGGGTGCATACATATTTATAATCTATGTTTTTATTTAAAAATGGAGAGCTCTGCTTTTTATATCTAATTTTGAATAATATGAACTGTAAGACTACCTTTTAACTTTTCAACTTCAGATATGAATGAAAAGGAGAATCCACAAACGGAGGAATCGTCTAAAGACAAAACTAACTCAGGCGAAGGCGATGATTTCGACCAGTTTGGAGCGGAAGTCGCTAGAATATTGAAGGAAACGAACAGGGAGAAAGCTTTGAGATTGAAAGCAGCGATTGAGCAAACTCTCGAGTCTGCAAAGAACGAAAGTTAAAACGCAAAGTCCTCGTGGTAAGAAAATCACTAGAAATCGTTTTTAGGTTTCCATATACTTGAAATTCAAGGGTCCAGAAAATTCTAATAAAAGCTCTCTTTGAAATTTATTGTTTAAGCGATTTAAGATTGAAATGATAAAAGTACACATTTAAATAAAAAATTAGAACTATGCGATGTTTTGCTCTTTTAGAAACACAGGCTTT
Source organism: Synergus itoensis (assembly GCA_904066005.1). NCBI lineage: Eukaryota > Metazoa > Arthropoda > Insecta > Hymenoptera > Cynipidae > Synergus > Synergus itoensis. Next base: position 274,168 of record CAJFCP010000713.1, on the reverse strand, counting down.
AAAAAGAAGAATGAAAAATTCGAAATTTTAAATCGACTCTGAAAAGATGAAGATCAACTCTTTCTCATGTTGTGCCCTTCAATTTGCTTCAGCTTAAAAATTTTTTAGGTTGTCATGAGTTGTTATTCATGATAAAAATATGACAATCAAATTTTCTATAAAATTATTAGAAAGTTTTTTTTTACTTTCATTAAGATTTTCACGAATTTCAGTCATGAAATGTGGAGTAGAAATGAGTTCAGAAGGTCACTCAAGTATGACAGATGGACAGACCAAAAAATCAATAAATTGGTTTTTTTGTACAGAAAGTATCAGTGCCTTTGGAAAAAGGACAAATCTGCCTACCTCGATACCCAACGGAGATATTGTGCCTACAAAAAAATTCATAAAAACATGGGCATGCCTAGTGTGACCCTTATCGAAGTATTAATAAAAATTCGAGAAATTAGAAGAATGTACATTTGTGAACTTAAAAAAATTCTTCATGCACAGTCGAATGGATACTATTATGAACCAAGGTCAACCTGGTTTTGGGATCTGCATCAGTTTCTCTGTCCGTACTTGGATTACGACGAAATTGCCGAGCTACACGTTCGTTCAGTGAAGTACTAGGTTACCAATTGATTTGCTAATTAGTTCGTTAGCAGCTTTGAATTCTTTTCATGTTTCATTACAAATACTTGATATTCAATCAATACTTCAGATTTTACTGGAAAAAATTCATCCAGTCAAATTCAATGCCTCTAAATTATTTGTAAACATATGAATTAAAAATATTTTATTTTGGGATCCTGATAGAATAAATAATTCTAGTATTTTCATAATTCTTATTATTGATCAATCAAATGTCAGAAAATACTGCCAAATTGTATCTCAAGTCAAGAGGATGATTATGAGAATATGGAGAATCATGGTATGAAAAACAACTTTGAAAGAGGGGATGATCAGAAGTGGAGTGGAAGAAGCGATATTTATTTTCCCTTACAAAAATATAGTTCTTCTCGAGTTCAAAATGGACGGTCGCCAATAATCGATACAAGTTCCAAGTTATTCTCCACGAAAGCTTCACGTCCTTCTCGTACGAGAACTGCCGCTTGTTCCTCGGACCAAACCATTGGTGCGACAATTGCTACGTCTTCTTGCAATGAATGGACTAACTCTAAAAAATCCAGCCTGAAAACCTATGTTCTCAGTGACAAATATGATTCAGTAGATAAAAAATCTTCACATTTCTGTAGAAAAAAGGTAATTTAAATTTTTCCATTAAATAACTTCATATATGTTTGGCGAAAGTTCTAAATTTCATTTTTACGAGAATTATAAATACTCAATTGAACGAAAAGAAAATGAATGGAAAATAATAAATGAAAAATTTCTTTTTACTCTAACGAATTTAACTTTTCCCATGAAAGCACCTGGATATATCCGGTTCAGAATCGAAAGAAGATTGCATCCAGAGCGATATTTCTTGTCTAACGGTGCGAAAATCCTGTGACCAATTTGATCTCTTCGCAAAGAGTGTCGCCTGTCAGCTGAGAAAAATGAACTTGAATTCTGCTTTAAAGGCACAAAAAGAAATTCAGAAAATCCTGAAATGCCCTCAGCTGTCACAAGTAACGGTTCGTTGCCAAAAAGTGACTTTTCGTTAAATTGCAACTCCTGAGTCATTAAATAATATTTTATATAACGACTTTTATTAGAAAGAGTTTAGATCCGTAGAAACTGAAACTGAAAATTGTGTGGCTACCCCTAAAAATTGTAGTTCCTCAAAGGAGGAGGAAAAGGAAATAAAAAGCGTCCAAACTGAAACACAAAATATTGCAGTAAGTTACAAAACTAATTATATTCTTTTAAAATATTAAGAATCTAGGATATAAAGTCTTTCAATAAAATATTACTTTTTTGTTATATAAAAGAAGGTATAAAAAAAGCGAAAAACATATTTCGCAATATTTGAATGCTTCCTTTTTATGGACAGTTAAGAATTCACTCTTATTTCCTTGGAGGCTCTTTTATATGTTCAAAACATACATTATAACATTTATTTTTTAAAAAAGAGTTCTCTCCACTTGGAATTTAAAATTTAGAAAAGAATACAATCTAACTATAAGAATTAAATCAATCTTGTTATTAAACAAAATAGTTTGCAATAAACTAAAATCTTAATTAAATGTTATTCAAGCATTTATTTATCCTTGACAAATATTTTGTTTAACACGCTAGTACCAAAACAGATTCATTATCTGCAGTTAAATTACAATTCCAGGGTGTAAAAGAGCGAATTCATTGTCAAGATAAGCCAAATACTCTGCGAACGTGCAAACCTATTAAAGCAACTTGTATAAAGCCAAAATCTCATTACTATCTAAAACGTGAAACAAGGAACGGCAGAATTAACGAAAACACTTGGAAGTATTAATCCAAAATTTACAAATCAATTCCACATCAACACAAAACAATTGTAAAAATTATTTTTTGATTATATATTAAGTGTCTTTGCATCAAATATGTCTTTTTATGTACTCAACTTTTATAATACTTTCTATATGATAAAATACAAAAACCCATTTTTCTTATCATAAGCTGATTATCTAAATTTTTAAACATTCTTGCTGAATCTGCTCAAGGAAGTAAACTATATCTCATAAAACCGTTGCTATTGAGATATAAATAAATGTCCCATAGGTCCTCTTTAGTCATACATAATTTATAATAATTTTATGTAAATTTTTTATATAATCTATAAAGACCAACATAATTTACATTTAAATAGATACTAATCCTATAATAGTGAGTTATATTATCTCTTAAAGCATGGAAAGTATAAATAAAGTATAACTGTTTTTACTATCTATACCAGTATTTTTTATGACGAATAAACCGACTCGAGACACACTCATTTTAGAAGATTATCTCTCCATAAAAAGTCTGTTGTAAATCTTTGTAAATATCTCGTGTTTCATTCAGAGAATTTTCATTCACTGAAGCCCGGTCAACTCGTTCTATGTTTTAGTGCAGCTTTTTTAGAAGAGGATCAGCATTTCGAAATGGAAATATCTATGGTACTGATCATAACATTATTTTACTGCTAAAATTCCTATTCGTGGTCGTAAATATCGAAAACCTTTCACGTCCTCTTTTACCTTCTCGATACCCATATTTTCCTTAAAGGTGTAACCCTTATCGACCCTGCCCTTAAAGGTCGATTTTAATAGCCTGTAATCTGGAATACGTGCTCTATAAACTTCAATTTTCTAATATTCAGCCAAAATCTCACACTAAATCACGCAAAGCGTTCATTTATGGTGCGAAATGTTTATTTATGGTTTAAAACGCTCAATAGCGATCGCTCAATTTCTACGAAATTTCCATATTAAGCATTTCATGGATAAGATGAGGCTTTGAAAATCTCAGAGGTATCCTGAATAATATAACAATCTCGGCAAGATATAATGCGTAGTTAATTACTTGTCGAATAATATTGGAAATCATAATAAAAGTAATCATAATAAATCATTGTAATTCTGTACAAATTTTTTAGATAATTGAATTAATTATCGATAATTAATTAATTATTTTAATTATCGACTTTTAAGAGTCAATGTCTGAGTACTTGCGAATTTGTCATATCGACCGAGGAGAAATTGCACCGCAGACTGATGTTTAGTATGCTAGGCGAATTTCCACTGAACAATCAGACAAGGAAGAGGCACCGACAATTCTAAGTGGTGTTGTAAGGGCTACTGTATAGAATAAAATAAAACGCTTTCAGTAGATTTCTTGTAATTTGAAGAGATAAACTAATCCGATTCCTTTAATCCTTTTAACCGTGCGAAGTATCTTTCAATGAATAAATCGCATTTATAGCGTATTTTTAGTTTAAATTACTTTTAGTGAAACTATGTATAAAACATCTGTCTGGTTATAATTCGGAATAAATTTACTTCATTTAACTACGTGAGACTTCAAAATTTCTATCTCGGCAATTTATGAATAGAAGAGACGGATATATATGAAATAATTATATTTTTGAACAATTATTCAAGATTATTTCAATTAAAGAGAGAAATAGATATTTGAAATACATTTTAAGACAAGATATCTTTATCAATATGTAATAAATTTTACCAATTCTATAAATGTCTATGAACGTCGAAGGTACTTAATATTAATGTATCCCAGACAGGGCCGCATTTGCTATAGGGGCCATTGGGGCCATGGCCCCCACCAATTAGGGGCCCCCACCAATGCGAGTTTGAAAAAAATTTTTAATTTTCTTTTTTTTCAAAAACTTATCTTTAATCCGATATAAAGAAAACGAAAATAAACTTTTTAATGTATTGTGCATAAGCATATCGTTTTACTTGAGTATATTTGTTTATATCCAGAAAATTTTAGGGGCCACCGCCAATTGCTGGCCCCAGGGCCCTCACAAACCTACAGACGGCCCTGGTCCCAGATAATTAATTATTAGATATTTTTTGAAATAGTTTAACTGCTAGGTGGCTGAGTGGAAAAACGAAGTAAGTCTTTTGACTTTATTATACTCTCTAAATCTGAATCAACGAAAACCCTACCAAATCAGTGAAACTCGCTGATGAATCAGTGAATTTCACGCCCTCTATGAGAGAAATTCCGCTGATTCATCTGCAAATTTCACTGATTTGGTAGGGTTTTCGCTGGTTCAGATTTAGAGAGTAGAAAGTACATTTTTTAGATGAAAAAAGTATCCGTTTATGAACATCTCCAGTAGGAATAATAATTTATCCACTAACTTTATTTTGACGAAAATGAATAATTGAAAATGAAGTTTAAAATTCCATGTCTGAGAGACCCTCGCATCTAGCAGCCGTGGGTTAAACATTCTAGAATAAGCTGCAGTCTGTTGACAAAGGCGGGGGTTGCGGTATTGTCTTAGTGTTTCTTTATTTGTATTACACTCACTGTATTCGAGCTCGTCGTTTTCTGCAAGGTACACAGTTGCATTGTGAGTGTGTTGACTGGTTTCTGTGGTCGTGGTAACCACAACAACAGCGGCGTTGGTTAAGGCCGAGGACGGATTAGCTGGAATTGTCGCACTACTGCTAATCGCCGCTGCTACCACAGTGGGTGGCGTTGGCGATGGTGTTGCTGGAAAGCTCATGCTTCCCGTGGATTGGAAAGTTTCCGTGATATTCTCTTGCATTTTTCTCAACATACTCCCTAAAATTCCCCAAAACTCCCTAAACCGTAAACTTCACTGAACCCCACCACTTAAAAATATTTATCCATCTCTGAATCTAGATTCACCATCCCATCAGATTAATTATTAATCCTTTGCTTCTAATTCATCAGAGTTCCCTCAAACCATACCCTCTTGAACAAATTCCACTCTTGAATTGTTTCATTTGCAGAAGATGAAGAGGTGTCTTCACATTTTTCATAATTTCATTGCTTCATCTTCTAATGTTCGTTATCCCGGGGCAAGAACAAGCTGAGAGGATTATTACTGCACTGAAAATCCCAGGGAAGCTTTTCTTCTCGATTCTACGTCTCTTTCTTCCACAATCTTCCTTTTTCGCAATCTCTTTTATGCTTACTTTCCTCCAGGCACTCATTGATGTTACACGGTTAACAGGGCTAGTCGGTTCTTAGGTCTCGCCTGATCTAACCGCGTAATCGCACTTCTCCCCATTTCGTTGCAGCTTCTCTTGTGGAACGGAGGAAAACCTGCAAGAAAAAAGCACAAGTGCACGTTAGTTGCTTTCCGAAACTTAATTAGACGCATGATTTAAAGATATTTTGCAAAGTCAGTCAGCTAACAGTTTATATATATATGACAGGAACATTAATTAGATATTTTCGTCGCATACGAGATTCTGGTTTAATACCAGAATGGTTTAATACCAAAAATGGAACTGAATACTCGAATTTCTATTTCTGAATTTTATTACTTGCTCATAGTCATTTATTCCGTGATACTTATGTAAAATATCCTCGAGTAGTCGTTTCTTTGAAAATCGAGGATTTAAGTAACAAGAAAATTATCCTTAAACCTTAGAGTTGGTTATTTGTCATTCAGAATCTACTACGTCTTTGGCAAGAGTGGAGAACGCATTATGCAACCGGGAACGTTTCACGCTGTCTACGCAAGAGCAATGTAGTTGCAAACGTAATGCAGCGTTCTGTTACCATGTGATTTATGGATGATTTTTCCGCAGATTTGTTATAAGAGTTAATGTAGTCTACTTCTGATTTTGTTTTCAAAAATCTCGCTAAGATAAACTTCAATTTTTATATTTTATCCCTTCCCTATTGAGTTATTTTCTTCACTGGCGCCATTAGTGAAAAACTGTTTATTTGTATAAGTAGAAAAGGCACGATGTGTTCAGACACGCTTTTTAATGTGCAAAATTATGTTCTAATTATCCAGATTTTTATTTTATATATTAATTCGATGTCTAACTCTAACAGACCTTTTCTACTGTAGATGGCTGACAAAAACGTGGTTTTACTACTAACAATAAGGGCTCACTGGCTCCATTAGTGAAAAACTGTTAAGTTGCATAAGTAGAAAAGGCACGATGTGTTCAGACACGTTCTTTTAATGTGCAAAATTATGTTCTAATTATCCGGATTTTTATTTTATATATTAATTCGATGTCTGACTCTAACGGACCTTTTCTACTGTGCCTGCAGAAAGTCTATTTAAATTAGATGGCTGACAACAACATGGTTTTACTACTAAGGGCTCACTTGTGCCATTAGTGGAAAACTCAAGTTGCATAAGTAGAAAAAGCAGTATGTGTTCAGACACTTTTTTAATTTGCAAAATTATATTCTAATCATCCAGATTTTTATTTTATATATTAATTCGATGTCTGACTCTTACAGACATCTTCTACTGTGTCTGAGGAAAGTCTATTTAAATTATATGGCTGACAACAACGTGGTTTTACTACTAACAATAAGGGCTCACTGGCGCTATTAGTGAAAAAATGTTAAGTTGCATAAGTAGAAAAGGCACGATGTGTTCAGACACGTTTTTTAATGTTCAAAATTATATTATAATTATCCGGAGTTTTATTTTATATATTAATTCGATGTCTGACTCTTACAGACCTTTTCTACTGTGCCTGGAGAAAGTCTATTTTAATTACATGGCTGACAACAATATGTTTTTACTACTAAGGGCTCACTGGCGCCATTAGTGAAAAACTGTTTATTTGCATAAGTAGAAAAGGCACGATGTGTTCAGAGACGTTTTTTAATGTGCAAAATTATATTCTAATTATCCCGATTTTTATTTTATATATTAATTCGATGTCTGACTCTTACAGATCTTTTCTACTGTGTCTGGAGAAAGTCTATTTAAATTAGATGGCTGACAACAACATAGTTTCAGGGGCGGCGCAGACAGTATGGATGCCATGGATAAATGCATACATGGAAATTTTCATGTATCGAAATTCCATACATGAAAAACTGTCTGGAAATATAATGATTTTTGTTTCAAAGTATTAAACGAATTTATATCTAGAAATTTTGTACGAAGAAAAACATTTTCTTTCAAATAAAGAAAAAGCAAAGAAAAAAATTTCAGTCTACCCCCCCTCATCGTAAATCCATACATGGAAAAAATGGGCTGCGCCGGCCCTGATTTTCTTACATTTTCCTCAATTTCCTCAATTTTCCTCAAATGAGTTTTTACATAAAAGAAAATGTCAAAAAAAATGTTCCAACGGTACTTTTGCACAGTTGTGAAAAAAATTCTCTGCATTATATGCAAAATCCTTTTCCGATATAACAGTTCTTTTAATTCATAATACATTAAACTCATTTACCTTATAATTTCAATAAAAAATATTCCTACATGTAAGCTGGGTTATTATGGAAACGGTTATTATTATTTTATTCATGCAAGGCGAATCCAATTACTGTATTTTACCCTTCATGCACACTCTGGAACTTTATTATAGAATAACATATTATGTATCAGAGTAATGGTTCGTACTTTGTAATCTGCAATTTATCTTTTATTACTGAATCACATAGTAAAGCCGATCAAGCATTTTGCAATGCACAAAATCTCTGGAATTTTCTGCGATTAACTAAATAATAAATATATACTGCCGTAAATAGGAGCTCAAAAGGAAAAGAACCTATTAAACGAACCATGATAATGCTAGTAAGTATCGTAATGGAATAGAGATCAGAGTGGGTCAATTGCACACAAGAGGAGTAGTGAATTCATTAATTAGTATCAGGTCTGATTGATTGCTGCACTCTACATGCAACTCAATATCCTCCGTGGGTGACATTCATCACTAATGGATTGAAATCTGGTTTCAGAATATATTTACTCGTAGTCAATCTCATAGTGAAACTACAGGATGCATTTCCCCTTTGTTACCCCATCATACTCAAAATACGAGAGTATAAATGCTTTCATTAGGTAAAGTCTGTTGTTATGGGTACTTCATATCTCTACAGTTAGGATCAGTTTTGGATCACCGCTGGATTTCTGATAATTATTCATAAGACTAGAGTTTCTCTACAAAATTCTACATAATGAAAAAAAAGTTATAAGTTTCCTCCATCACAATCATTTTTATCAAGCAACTGTATCCAATTAATCTTTTTAAACTACATACTAAAAAGTAAAAAAAAATTGTTATGATTTCCTCGTATGAGGAAAATTTTAAAAACTTTCTACAATTTCTGAAAATTAGCGAGATGAACGAAAAAAGAGTGCATAATTTCTGTTGTCATTAGGATCCTTCCCTTTCTTTTCTTTTTTTTTTTATATTTTAATTCAAAGAGCACGCAGGGGATACGTTTTAGCATTTTTCTTTGAAGATAGCACAGCTTCTCTCACATTTTATTCTTGAATGCATTCAAGGATGCAAGACTTCATCGTCTTTGGCATTTCCATCCTTAGACAACGCTCTTTTATAATGGGGAACGCGTCGACTTTTACAAGGAGACTAAAAATAAAAATGGAAATTTTCGTCCTCGTCATTTGCTCGCACTAGTGAAGCGTACACCCAGGATAAATATTTTAAGCGTTAATAATGCGATTTAAAACAGTTCATGTCTCTGTGAATTGTAAAATACAAAATCGAGGGTCCATATTTATGGAAAAATGGAGTGATTAATTAGCGCAAATTGCATTCACTGAAGGCCTTCTGATCTCCTTTGTAATAATTGGGATAGAAAATTTTTTGCGTGGCATAATTTATATTTAATTAGCTCGATGTTTAAATGGAATATGAGAAATTAACAAGAAATAATGAGAGAAGTTTTATACCTTATTATAGCTTATTATGAGAATTGTATAATATTTTTATGTTCTCTATTCTCAGAGGTTTTTATTACAAGGATCAATATTACAGATGGAAATGAAAGATTAAACAGGAAACGTCAAATAAAGCTCAAAACGAGTTTAAAAACATTCATTAGACGCTATATATTTAAATAGTCGCCTGTTCCTCGGCAATGGATAATTTAGCAATAAATAGACATTTCCAGCTCCCTGAATTCAAACAGAATTAACATCACGAGGCTTGAAGGGTTCTTTAGGTTTGTGTCGACGATTTTATGTCAAGTGCTACCAGCCCTTGGAATGAAAGGTGAGTGTAGGTATGTCATTAAAACTCGCATTTATATGCCAGCATACATGCGTTCATCAACAGTTTAGCAATTTAAAAAAAATTGTGGGGCGAATGTTTCTCCTTTGTGAGTTTGTCAATATTCATCGACACATCATATTTTAATTTTAATCCAAATAATGATTTAATTATCTAGCAATTAGTAAGCAGATTAAACGAGTGAATAATTTTCAATGACAATTACAATCCTTTGTCTCTGGCTTAAATTTTCTGACATATTCAGCAACAATATGTTAGGTCTGCGTATTTAGGATAATAGGAGTTTGAGTTTCTAACAGCTCTCGTTTCCCGTTGAAAACTATAATTGGTAAACACATTTGCCTTTACCAGTTTCCAATTCCAGCCGTGTATGTGTCACTTGATGAACCTTTTCTACAAATTAGAATAGGTTCACTGTAACTGCAGTTGGCAGAAATACCTTTATCAGCACTGTTGAGAAATTCTGCACATTGAAAGTGAGGAAGAGCGTCTGCAATTTAGAGAATACTAAGATACGGACAAACACTATAGGAATTGAAATAAAAATAATCTTTTCACAAACCATCAAAGCTTTGAAATTGCTTTTTCAGCCAATATCACCTTTAGAAGTTACGATTGGATTTTTATTACACACATAGAGTGTAAATATTATATCCTCTTGGAGAAGCGTCGGAGAATTTCGTTTTTTTAGATTTGTTCTGATCTCGAAGTTCCATTCCCAGAGTTGGTTTATCGCCAAATCCGTACGTGCCGTTGGCCATTTGGTGCTCTACATTCCAAGCCCGATATTATTGTGGCATTTGGCTCGACAGCTATCGAATACATATGTGTTGTAGCCATAATGTGTCGCATATTCTATCTTTTGCCTATTTAACGCATTCTAGCAATAACCCTTTATGATGAACCTATATGTTGCCGTATTGTCTCTCTTTATGATGGTCATGTCCTTCTAGAAATGGTCCAAGATTAATGTTCACTCAAGATTTTGCTAGAGATAGACAAGACCTGAAATTGTTAGAATTTCCGACTGCAGAAATTTATTTACCTTAAAGCAAGTCGTGGTATTATTATGCTATACAAGCAGTATTATTATGCTATATGTATAACAGGATAGAAAATCATCTACTCCGATATGAGAGTCACTGATTTTGCCAAATAATTTTTATTATTTACTTTTCAATTGAATTGGAAGAAGCAATTAAGTATTTGAGAAGATTCTCCTTGAGTAAATATTAATTTTTCTTTCCGGATACATCTCTTAATATTGAAAGACCCCAAGGAAATTATCTCCGGAAGGAGATCAATAAAGGAGAAGACAGAAATGCAAGAGAGAGAGAGATGATCGTCCCTTTTGTGAACATACAACAATGGAAAGGAATCTCCTGGGAATTTATCGGTCTTGGTGGATCGGGGTGAAGGTAACGGAACTCGGCTAATTCAAAGAAAACCGTCTTCGAAGCCTACCCACCGTCTTTTCGCTTTTCCAACTTTCCCTTGCGGCGTTTTCTCCAGACGAATAGGAGCTTTTGCTTAAAGCGAACCAATCACTCCTTCCAACTTACTCCTGTCAATGCCAAACTTAAATAAAATAAATAAAAGAGACGCTTCGTTCCGACTTCCACAATTAGTTATTCGAATTTTCAATTATATGGAAAATAGCTTTTTTTATTGAAAAACTCTTTCTATCTATATGATAATATCAATATATCAAAAGCATCCAATCTGAAATTTAATGCAAAAGATATTTCTATTGAATATTTATTCTCGAATAGTGAAATGAATAATGCATTTGCAGAATTCTGAACCTTTAATAAACTAAAAATTGTCAACTTCATTTTGAAATATAATAAAAAGTCGATAACACGCACTTCGTGTACTATTCTTATGTATGCTCATTCATATTTTATATCTCATTCGATATCATCTACCTCGTAGTCATGCAGCTTCATAAACCCAGCATTCATCTGGATGGAATTCTTTTAGTGAGATTCAATCCACTTGTTTTCGTCTCTAGAAAAATTTTTACATCATTTCACGGTTCACTTTACATTTTTGTACTCGTAGGGGGCATCACTATCTGGCGTTAAATGAAAATTTTTAATCATTCAAACCAGTGAGTGGATAATTTGAAAAAATATGTATAAAGAAAGAAGTTGACTCTGAATGAAAAAATTACTTACGAGGCACTGAATTTGGGTTTTGTTTTGATAAATTCCTTTGGATGGTAAATCCACCAGAGACTAAAAAATATAAGGGGCAAAATACACTCCAAGTGCGAAGTGTTTGCTCAGGCACGTAGAAAAGTGAGAAAAGCCATGATCAGGAGGGTTCACACATAAAATATATACATATATCTAAGTTGAGGGCTGGTGATTTTCTGCTAGAACAGTTTTTCCATTTCTGTCCCTTTTTTGCTCAAGGACACGATGCGAGTTCCCCTAGTTTTTATTACATTCTCTCGAAATGTAATAAAAATGAATTTTTTAACAAGTTTGAAGACAAATTGGTGTCTTCTCGAACTGAGACTTAATAATTGAAATTCAGAAAAACATATTGTCCTATTGACAATAAGTTTAGCCCAGATTGTAAAATATATGATAAGTTTTGTAGGAAGCATTCATAGTGGAACTTTTAGAAGAGGATATATCACATGATTATACTGCAAGTCCGAAATTGATTGCTCGAGGCTAGCTGCTAAAAGGAAAGTTTCTAATTAATGCTGCAGATGCCGTCGCCGCCTAATTTCTCGTTCGCGAACAAGGTACAGAGTTCGATTATGGAAATGCTTTGATATCGATTAAATATTTTTTCTTCCCAGAAAATCGCGAGTAAAGGACGTTAACACGAAAGTTTGGCGTTTCGAAGGCACCAGTGAGCAAAACTTCTATGCACCAAGCTACTCGCTACTCGGATCGAGGCTTTATTTCCTTGTTAAAAAGTTTTTCCAACGATAAGAGGGATTTAGGCGAACTTTTTTCCAGCAACTTTGGCAAAATTTTGTCCAAGTTTTGAGATCTGTTCTTTCATAAAAAGAACAAGCAAAAAGAAGAAAAAAAAATATGGACAGTTTGAGTCTATATCTTAGGTTTTAAGAGCTGTTATAAGTTTGTACAGTTCGTAATTAATTTCCAATTGATATTGTTTTATCGAGATTTGAAATTGGGACTTGAAAGCTACTGTTATTCAGAAAATGAATTCCTTTGAGAAGGAAAGCATGAAGTAAATTGCTAATTATGCCAATTAGTTCCATACCTGAATCCCTATGCTATTCTCACTCTACAACACTCTACAAGCTCGGAGCTAAATTACAGCGAGCGACCGTGTATCCTATTTTGTCACCATAAACAACCTTTGCTTAAGCCCCCAGACTTAGGATGAATATCGCCCATAAACTCGACAACTGGTCTGCTGCACAAAATTGCTTGAAAGTTTCCCTTAATTTGTAAAAAAAGAAAACTAGTGATAAAAAAATATTAAACGTCAGGAAACTGCTGCTAAGTATTTATAAATAATATCAAAATTGATATGCAAAATTAATCGAAACTCTAGTAAAAACTTAGATGGTATCTATATTGAAAATTTCTTCAAATCCCAAAATTCCATAAGAGAAGAATTTAATTAAACAGGAGTAGGATTTTAGTGGTCAATAAAAGCTATGGAATTTATTTTATGGAGAGGCGTTGTGTATTAACGTTTCAGGAATTCTTGGGTATACATAATGCTGACATACAACATCTATTCATTCAGTAGAAAGGTCAAAGAATTCTTTTAAATTATCATTTAATTTTTTTTACTCCTATTTGAGCAGCGATATATTTATATTTACACCAAAACTGAAGGGGAGCGAAAAATTTTTAAAGAACATTCTTCTGGAGAAAATGAGATTCCAGAGCCTTATGTGAAGGCCAGAACAAGCCATTTATTTCCATTTCTTTTGGTAATCTTATGTTTTGCCAGAAAAAAAATAATAAAAACAAATAAAAAGGGGAAAAGGGAAATATTAAAATGTCTAAAAGAATTCTAGGGTTTTCCATATTTTACAACTGATATTTGTTGGATAAAATAGAATTCTTCATTTTTATAAAATAGAATTCGCAAATTCTAATTCGAGTTGAACTAATTAACACCTATAAACCTAATTTTCTAGAAAAAAAACTTAATTGCTTGAGCGAGTTTCTAGTGCACCATTCTCTTTTAACTCGTGTTATTCCACCTGCGTAGGAATTTATCTCTTATTGCACACACATTTGGATTCTGTGGTTGCAGCATCTCATTTACCACTATCACTGATTTTCAAAAGTACAGAGCGGAAAATTGTCTTTTGAATCTCATAGATTAATTTTCATAGGTTTTTCAAGGTAAAAATACTGAAAATACTTGCTTTTAATTTTAGATTCCTCGTTACAATTAAATAAAAGTATTTAAATATCAAATTATAAACGATTGAACTTTTTGGTTTTAAAAAGTATCAAAATTTTAAAACTTATGTGAAAGATTCATTATACATCGAATTTCCTTGCTTGTCGAACCGTAAGATAGTAATAAAGATTAATAACTTCCCTATCTTGAGAATCTTCCACGATATTAGGGGAAATTCTCGAAACATTACGTTGGAAGATTCGTGAGTCTTGATTTTTACGATCAAATGCGAATTTACGAGGTTCTTAACGTGCAGCAATAAAGTGAAATATAATAGATCAATAATAATATCCTCTCGTTAATTATCACTTCCTTGATATTTTATGTCAATTTTATTGATTCTGAAAAATCCAAAATTTGAACTCTGCATTTAATTTGTTCTAAAAGGATTTTATTTATCAATTATTTCTATTGTGAATAAGAAAAAGTCTCTTCTCCAACAGGTTTATTCAATTTCACTTTTCCTATTGTTTTCACAGTTTATCTCCAAGCAATGTTTTCAGTATAACACCAGCTCGTAGCAACGCTCACAAAAAAAAGAGATATTGCATTTTCCAGAACACGACCAACCTTCTAACGATGTCATCATTGTTCATAGGAAAAATAAAGAAATTAAGAGAGAGCTGGTAGCTTTTATAAACATAGTTATACGTTTTTAATATTGAGCGAAAGAATTTACAAAAAAATACAATTTCACAAGCGATATGAAATCAGAAATTACTTAATAATTCTTTTGTAAATATTATTTCACGATTTACAAAACACTGAATTATTTGTCAGATTTGTAATTGAAATCCCTTCAGCCGTCAGTGTATGCGTTTTTGGACACAGGGAGAAACTTTCCTCGAACAATTTAGAAGCGTTGGCGTAATTAGAGAAAATAATGATAATATACGAGATGAGTCAGTGGCCACATAGTGTCCAGGGAAATATTCGTCGCAGATTCGGCAATTCATTGCAGTACTAGGGTGGACCGTATTTCCATAATTTACAGGTCAGCCGAGGATACTAGCGTACGAACAACAATGAGAGATAGGATGGGCTTAGTAATTCGTGCGCATTGTGAGCAGATGCTTTGTACCGCCGTTCAAGTAGTAGTCCTTTATAACACCCGCAATTCCCCGATTTGGAAACGCGAAAATGTTGTCATTTGAACGCCAAACTGCCCATTGATGCCCATTGACGATTCGGTTTGTTCTGCCTTTATATCGTCCAAATCTCCCATTCCCCAAATAGAAAACGACTCATTTTTGTTTTGCTGTTTCACTAGGATCCGAGTTCCACACATGGGCCAAGGGCCATGAATGGTCCTAGTGAATGCAAAATGTTTGCACTGTAAGCGAAACATTTGTAGGGTAATTACCCGAGTTAAATGCCCCTTCAAAATGAATTGTTTGCGTCAGAAGCTGTTGTTTCGGCCTTTTTCAAATACCACTTTTTAGATTTCCCTTAAAAACAATCAGTTTTTCCGGCATCATTTATTTTCATGTCGAATCTTTGAAATCAATGTGTAAAGAATTTGCTTGTTTCAGGGTGGCCACAAGATTCAATTTTTTCATTTCCCTGACATTTCCCTGACTTTTCCCTGACTTTCGGACAAATTTCCCTGACATAAAAGTATCAACATGCGAACAAATTTTCAGTAAAAATACTATTGAAATTTTTCAAAAATTTCGTATAATATCTTTTTAAATCTTATTTTAAAATTTAAAATCACTTCACACCACCTGAAATTCGTAAAAATCTCTCAAATTTATGACAACTTTGGAAATCTCTTAAAATTCCACTAAATTTTTTTAATATTATACAAATCTCTCGTAATCCCTTTAAATTCCTGGAAACCTCTTAAAATCTTTTAAAATTATTGAAAATATCTTAAAATCATTAGAAACCCAAAGAGTCTCAAAGAATGCCTGGAAATTCTTTATAATCCTTCGAAATCCTTGGAAAGTTTAATCTGTTAAATAAACTATAAAATATATATATGCAATACGACAAAAATAACATAATTAGCATGAATGTCAATTTCTGTTTTCCCTGACAATTATTCGCGTTTCCCTGCCATTTCCCTGACTTCCCTGACATGCGGCCACTCTGTTGTTGGTAATGTTTAACAGCAGTAAAAAATAATATATCTCAATGAATTTGAAGGTTGAATTTTCAAGTTCAGAAGCTATTGAAGGTGGAAAAGAAAGTGACCTTGGACTAGAAAAGAATGAAGTATAGACATGCATTAAACTGTTTACTGGAGGCATTCAAGCTCGTCTGATAAATCTGTGAGGTGGCGCTTGGAGCTTTGTTCACTTCACATCCCTAAAAGAGCATTCCCATGCTTGACTCAGCTTAGAAAAAGTAAAAGGAGGAGTTGGAACATCCGAAAAGTAACCGAGCGTTAAGGATATGCTTCATGCGCAATATGCACATCACATAAGTTCTCTTTGAATTGCATCTTCAAAGTCTAACCAACTTGCACAGTGATGGACCAGAAACGTGCAATAAAACAACCTTAACTCACCTGTAAACGAATTTGAACTCTACTCGAAATATACACCAAACTTATATTATTACTTTCATTTCCTGTGAATCATATTTATTTACAGCAAGTAGAAAAACCTAAAATTGTCTCCACTCTGATGCCAGTTCAAGTAGAAGAAAAATCCAGTGTTGGTCTGACCATAACACACCTTTTCTACTTGATTGCAGTTATAATTGCCTGTCCTCGTGTCTGTCATGCAATCTTTTTCAGAAAATCAAATTTCTTTTCTATGCAAAACTCCCAATCAGAAAAAATTTCATGGATTTCGTTGATTCGAAATCTCGTTTCGGATGATGAAAAGAGGTAGATGGCGAAGTTCGAGCTGCGTTCCCATCCAGGAATGAAAATCCATCAGAATGGCGAACGGTGTCGCAAGCTCGTATTCACTTTTTTTTACCCCATGTCATGCATCGAAATGAGTGCATGGATTTCGTAAGGTTTGACGGCTTAGTATAGGTTTGAGCTTGTATATTACATGGACGTGTCGGTTCCCTTTGAAATCCTAGCTGGATGCTCGAGGCTAACTTGCATTAGTGATAGAGTGGAAATTCAAATAGGCAGTCCTGATCTCCATGCATCATGTATGGGTCAGAGCCATGGTGAACCGGTGATGGGTTGTAGGTTGTAGAGCATACCTTGTCACCCCCACCTCCCTGCGGAATTGCCGAACTACTGCATCCGAATGGATCATCGATTAGCGCTTTGGGAGGACTTCGTGGTCTGGATTAATACTCTCATCAACCTGATGAGAAGGATCACGTTATACCAGACGTTTGACTCTCATGATATAAATACGATGTGTCTAATATGTAACAATTGGAAACATAATAATGGTAACAATTGGAATTATTAGCTTCACTCTCGAACTAATACCAACACTAAATTGTTCGTAGCCGTTACTATGGGAGGATATTAAGATAAACTGAAATAAAATGACAGAGCAAAGTGAAATAAAACGTCAGGTAAGACAACGGTGGACGACATTAATTTGCAGGCTTCACTTCGTTGTAAATGGGTTTAGGAGATATTCGATGCACGTACCTTGGCAAGAATGAAATTTGTCAGAGTGAAAAGTACCGAGCGAATTAAAGTGAGGAAAGGTGTGCTGTGAATGCGTGCGAGAAATTGAACAAGTCAGTGGCTTATGTCCCTGGTATTTGAAACATTTATTTCAACGGAAAAAAATGAAGCTCCGCATGTGTCACAAGAGAAAAATTTAAGAAGAAAAGAAAAAAACAACACAAAACTAAAGTGTTGTAATGGCAGGGAATAACTTTGCACATAATTCTAAATTACAACTTCCGAGTGGGAAGATACTTATCAGTTTGGAAAAGGAACAAAGATTAATCAAAGATAATCCTTGGCTATAAAGAGGATAGTAAAATACGATTTTTTATAGCGGTGCTTAAATTATAAGAGGGAAAATTTATAATCTTGTGAAATGGATTTATCGAAGTCAATATTGCAGTGATTGTACGCCTAGGGTATAAAAGATATCAATGTATATATAAATGTTGTATGAAAGAACTAGGAATAAGAAAATCTCTTGTGTTTGATTTAAACTGTAAGACGCCGAACCCTGGAAGCTACTCGGCGTAGTAAGTTGCACCTAAACTGGGATAAGCACCCCTTGACCTCTCCAAGCTCGCATTCTATGATCACTCGAGGGAGGAAAGTGCCACTTAACGTTTACCGGTTTTCCTACCCGGAACCATTCTGGTGATCGTTCATCGTAAAGAAATTGCACTTGTGGTAACACAAAGAATAGTTCGTTACCGAACCTATTAGGACTTGTTCGTTTTCCACTGAATATGAAAGTCAAGAAATATAATGAAAACTCTTCCCTCATTCACAAATTAAAGGAATTTCATGATTTCACAAAAAAAAAAAGACGATAAATTACTATAGAGTGGAAAATTGAAATTTAATTGAAACGGTTTACACACTACAATTAAATTTAAATGATAAAATTATTTCATTAGAAGATTTCGGAATGAGAAACAATATTTCTAATCTTCGAGGTTGACTGAATGGTAATTAAATCGGGAATATTTCAAACTACATAAAACACGGATTCCTCTCGATTATGACCAGAAGCTTCAATTCCCAGAGGTGGAACTATAAATCAATTATGTCATGTTATCCGGAGATCGTAATAGCGCGAACGGGCTTGTAATTGGAGTTAATTATTACCGTCTCGTGTCGACCCTTCGGGCTTTGATTAGTGAAGTGTCTACGTAAAAGCCTGTAGTCTATAAGATGGCCAATTCTCTATTCAAGGTCATGGTTGGAATACCTTCTATTTATTACTCACATGAGATAAAAACAAAACTAAAATAGATGAAAAATAGAAAAAAACTTAAATCTATAAAATATTTTCTAGGATATGCTAATTTGATTTTCCTTTATAATTACCAACTAATTTTATTGACAATTTTACCAAATTTGAGGAATTATAATTTATAAGTAGGTCAACTTGCAATTTACGTTGGAAAATCTTTTACTCCACACAACAATTTGTCTGGAAAATCTCAGAAAATTCCCCGTGGGTTTGTAGTCTCAAAGGTCGCTTTAAGAATGGCACGTACTCTGAGGAAGGGTTATGACGTTAATTAACTGAACTGAATAATTAACACAAGATTTAGACGAAGGTAGGGTTAGAAAGCAAGGTAGGTAAATCTGGTCTCTTTTTTCCAGTGTAAGTATACTATCTCCTTAAGTCAAGGAGATTTCTGCTAATTTTCATGAGGTCGAGTCTAAAACTGAATTTCTTAACTTCTAGGGATTTCAAAGCTTTCAAAAGACTTTGACTGATCTCAAGGAATTTTAGAACAAAGAATTAAATCTAGCTTATTTTTCTTGTCGTAGAGAGTCTTCTTTTAGAATAAAAAATGAAATGACAAAAAAAGTTGAGAATCAATATTCTTTACATAGAAATTGAGGAATAACTTTTAAACTTATATTTTTAACAGTTGTTATGTATTTTCGTTCACTCGTGGCATTATTAATATTTTTATGCAAATACAATTTGTCTTTGTTTTCTGAAACTTAATATAAGCTTGATGCGCTCTTCCTACATTCATCATCTGTTGTCGACATTTTATTTGAACAGGTGATAAATTTCGTAGACAGTAATCAAGAATCTCACAACGGAGTATTTTGAGACAAGAAATTTTGTCGTCAAAAACAATAGCAATGTAGTAAACTTGAGAACTCTCATTTAAATCTACGCTTCTGCAGGTTTCGTTTCTCTTTGCATTAGCATAGACTAAGGTGGAAAAGCTTTGATGCAAGTAACGTACTTCTCTGCATGTTCATATCTCTGAATATAAATGTATTATTCTCTGAAAGAGATCATATAATTTTCCAGTGGACATTCTACAATTTTGAAATTTTATTCACTTAAGCTCCCTAATTACGTTATTCAAATGCCTTTGTTACCTCTCTTTCACATAAAATAACTGCATAAATTTGTCGCTCAAAAACATATTGAAATAGCTAAAATTAAATTTACAACTGTATCCTATTGTTTGCTAAAATTGAAAATAACAATAGCAATAAATTTAAGTTTCATATACGATACTCATATTTTGATTAAAGCTTTCAATGGGTAGTCATTTTACGATATTTCCTGGGCTGCCGAGCAATTTTTCCCTGTAGGAACAGTAATAATTTCATGTTTTGCGATGTTGCCATTTTCGCGAGTTTTTTTGTTTTGTTGGGTTTTTAATCATAGAGTAGTTTAATCAACTTGAGCCAATCTCTTTTGTTGCTGGCTGAAAGCACCGAGCGTTGAGTTATTGCAGCTAATATTACACGACTGGTACGAAAACGTCTCGATTGATTTAAACAATTTATTACGAGAGTTGAAATACCGGAAATGGAACCAGTACTATGTAGAAAAATGGCGAGTGAAAAACAGAGGTAATAGAAGAGAAGAGGGCAACGCAGAAAAGGAAAGGGAGAGAATTTAAATGCGAGAAGCAAAACAATGAAAAAATAAAACGAGCTAAGTTAATGGTTCTGATGAAAAGTAGATCCATCATTGTACTTTCAGAAGTAAATGGGTTTGAATAATTGATACTTGCTTTGCAGCATCAATTATACTGAAGTAAAAGGTTACATGTTACATTTTCCTGGAAAACTTATATGTATTAGGGTTTTCAAGTATATCTATCAATCAATGAAAATTACGTCTGATTGAAAGGTTGATAAACCCAGTGAACTAAATTTTCACTTCGTTCAAGAATAGCGTTCAGAAAATAAAAGATGATTTAATAAAAGATGAATTTTATTTCAAGTGAAAAGTCTTCATCCTAGAAACTTTATCGGATTATTAAAATCAGCATTTATTCTGATTCAGAAGAGAAAAAGGTTTGTGATGAATTCGCTTATTTTCTTTGACTTAACTCTAACATTATTATCAAGATGTGAAAAATCAATCAAACGCCCGCTGCTTTAGAAAGCTATTAAGAACCTTGTCTAAAATTGATTTGTGAAATATTAAAACGTGATTATTATCGACTAGAACGGCTATCAAACGACATCAACCGGTAACGCCTGCAACGGATATAATATTATTCAGATTTTCCTTGATAAATATAGCGTTTCCATTATCGGATATTCATATATGTATTCTATAAACATATTTATTTACTTCTCCACAGAACATTTTTTATTCATGATTGCTAACTGTTTAATCATAATTTAAATTAAATTGGCAAGTAATTTGATCGGATTCAAAAAATACATAAACAACCAGAAAATTTACAAAACAATGCAGATGAAAAAGTTTAACCACTAAAAAGTTTAATCAGTCTTTCATCAGTTACGTAATTTCCTTCTTTCAGCACTTTTAACCGGTTTTTCCTATTATAAAACGAGAGGCTTTCGACTCGAGATTGTGTCATTGATTCCTCGAGGGTTTTCTGTCCTATTTCTATTGTTTTTGTGCCATGTTGTCGAACTATTGACTTTTATCCCACCTAAACCTCTTTTGCCTCTCCGCCTTTTCTTTTATCTGAGCTAAGTCTGGAGGCGTAGACACGCTCGAGTGGTGTTTTTAGTTGGATACACGAGAATGTGCCAAGTTGAGAGCGGCTTATCGAGCTGTATATATCCTCCGCTACCCTCAAACTTTGGTAAGAAGTTGGACCGGGAATTTAAGAGACCAAGAAATCGTATAATTTAATTGTCGCGATACTCAGGCAAAATTACAAAATTTAATCGAAGATACTACCAGAAGAACATTTCCAATTTAAAAAAACTAGCTGCGAATTCGATCTCGGGTGTTCCATTTAACTATATTTATATTTTTTGTGCTCATTTTTTGAGCACTTTGCTTCATCATTATGATGAAGTTGCAAATGAATTTTTTTTTCTCGAAACAAAGAATCTTTCGACCTCATCATTCATATTTTTTAATCAAATTTATTTATATTAGATTACTTAATTTTATACGATGCAAAAAATCTTTTACTTTCTTATAACATTAGCTTTGAATTTTGATTATTTGAGAAGTTATAGTCGAAAAATCAATTTTACAAACATTTTAAATGTACATAAAAATTTTTAAATTCAATAGTTCAATTAAACCATTTTAAAAATACTGGAAAATCTAACGACTACAAAGCTTCCTCTATGAGGAAGAAAAAAGTGAAAAAAGTTGATTTTCACTTATTTTTGTACAAAAAATAACATCAAATTAAATTTCCACTTACGAAATGAGAAGCGAAGGGGAGAAAATTTCACTTGCGAAAAGCATTCTACTGTAAAAGTCCGTGTGATGAAAAAAATACTTTCTTTTATGCCTGCCTTCTCGATTACACAGAGCTGACTTTAAAAATTTGTGTTACTATTGCTTGCGTGTTTACACACTATTCTCGACGAGTTGTATTATGTAGAAAGTGACACGAGCATGACAATGAAATGGCTTAACAGACATAAATGTGAAGAAGAAAAAAGCTTTTATCCTCTTCATGTGAGAAGAATGTCGAGAAACAAATTCTCTAAGGAGAGAAAAATGTAAAGAGAATGTAAAAAGGGAGCGTAAAATAGAGAATTCATATAAAGGAGCTATTTAGCGTCGCTGCAATTAACTGTTTTCTAATTAGGTAAAATAACTGCAATGTTAATCCAACACTTAAAGCAAGAGATTCTTTGTTTTAGAGCCCAAATCATTTTAAAGCATAAATTCGTATTTTAGAGTTGGATGGAACATTAAGAACTTTCTTAAAACCTTCTTTTAACCCTTTTTAGATTATAAACTTATTTTTTAATTAAATTACAAATTAATTACCCTCTATGAATTAAAATCATTCGAAATTACAATTTTTCCGACATAAAGTACTCAAACAATACTGGAAACTATGAAATTATTTAGTTTCATCTTGATAATTGAGTTTACTTTATAAAGGAATTTAACTTGAAAAGGGTAACGCAAACTTTCTGCTTCTGCTGTCAACCAGCAGGTTTACAGACTACACAGTTCTGTTAATTATCAACCTTCCACTTGTACTGCAGAAAACAATTTAAAACGGCATTTATAGAAGTTTCATTAGTCTTCACCTCATCAGCCAAGAAAGTATTTCTGAACAATAAAGAAACAAATTAAGTGGAATTGTAATAGCGGATCGGATTTCTAGAATTAATCGGTGAAGAATAATCCTGTGAATAATGAATATGCTTTTCCAGTTTAAAAGCAAGTGTATAACCATGCATCTATTTAATGTTCCTTATCATGATTCATAATGTAATATTTGAATAAATATTATTTAGAATAAAAGTATTCTATTCCGTGTATATTTAAGCTCATTGTATTTTGTTCGCAAGAACTAATCCTTAAATTGTAAATAACTCTCAAGGTTCTTCGAAATTTATTTAATAAATATACCAGTCAAATATATATCTAAAATTATTTAAAAGTCAACTTACCAAATCAATCATTTCCTTTCATTCCATGTCAAACTCTCCCCACTTTTCAATTCCAAAAGAAGCACATATTTTGTCCCTGAACTGAATTCAATGTCACAAATCGAAATTTCAAGAAATCATAATAACATTACAAATAAAATATTTCCTGAGAAAATACACTTTATGTTAAGTCTAATCTCTCAGTGCATTATTCACGTGGCATGAATTTTATTCCAGTCTGAATTTATTTGCGAAAAATAAAAGGACAGCAATTTTAGAGTATCAATATTATAATTTTGGTCCAGAATAAAGAGTTATATTTATAGTTTAAAATTTTTTATTGTTTTTTAAGCACGCGTGACGAAGGGTTGCGCGGCGAAAGCGAAACGCGTAGATCGGCACACCTTTCGCGACACGCTGACATGGACCACAGCAGGGAGGCTGCGAAACTGAGATGCGATCACAGCGCTCTAAATGCGCGCGCGCGCACACATTGCAACCCCCAGATAGAATTCCCGGATATCCAACCAACTCTTTCGTTTGCAATGCGCAACAATATTAATTAATTCATAGTGCGTAAAATAATTGAAATTCCATCTGAAATTCCCATTCAGTATTTTCATTTAAATATTAAGCATCTGTAGAACTTATCTCTACTTTTTTATTAAGTATTATCATTAATTTTTATTCAAAATTATACGAACAGAGCTTCACTTTTTCGTATAAAACGAACCACATTTAATTGAACTAAAAGGCAGAAAGAGCTTTGGGTTTGTTAGTTCAAATTCTATATATATATATATATACATATATATTTGCTGAGTTTATTTAAGATAAATATCTGAAGAAAAAGTTTATCGAGTCTGTCTCCACTAAAGTTGTTATTGAACGAGGTGGTAGAAAGTCAGGAATCTTCGGTAAGTAGATTATCCTAAAGCAAAATCTAATAAGAATCGTTAAATTGCTGTTCATCCCCGAAGATCCTGCCTGGAGCCGAGCCAAATACCAATTACGATTTGTCCCATTTATCTTTCTGGTCTCGAAGATCTACAATGACCTGTAATTTTTATTTCAATTGCACAATTTAATCAAAAAAATAATTGTCTCCTAAAACTACTTTATAAATCACTTAAGGGCAAGTGGTAATTACCAAAAGAGCAAATTTACTTTCGATAACTATACGCTTGCACTACTAAATATTTTTTGCTAAAACTAGACCAATTATAAATATGCTAAAATACATGAAATAACAATTTCTCTTCAGAATCTGTCTCTGTATCTATGTAATTGGTCGAAAAATCGTTACACTGACATCGATTCCCGTTTTACACCCAAGAGCTTTCAACCTCCAGCATTTGGGACAGAGATTTCCATTTCATAATTACTAGTACGGGAGATTCAATTTTTGAAAATGAATATATTAAAGTTTTCAGTGCAGAAGTATCTCCAGAACTGCAGTTTTAATAAAATGATATTGGATTTCATAAAAGGCTTGAGAGAAGAACGAGTCAAATTCAGTAGAAAAGATCGAATATGGTCAGACATGGCGGTTTAAAATAACTGAAAGTTTTTAGGGATTCTAATGAAGAAAATATTTTGCATATTTCAATTCTTCTTAAGAATATTAATCGTTCGAAGGTTGAGAAGGAATTTTTATTTGAATTGCTTCTATGTATATATAGAAAAACGACTTTCTCTTTGATCCCAATTCGCTTGCGCTCTATCATCCGACTTTGTGGAGACTGACAAAGTTCCTCTGTTTGCCAAGAACTGATTATTCTAAAATATTTTGAAGAAAAGGGAATTGTGAATTGCGAAAGAAAGAGTCGTATCGATCGAGCAATAGGAGATAAGACGAGTTCGTCTCTCCATATATCTCCAAGAAGATTCAAGTTGTAAATTTAACAAACGCATTTCATTAAAGCTAACCAACTGGGAGCCAGGAAGCTTTCGTACAATCTAGCAGTTAAAGCAATATTATACTACTGCTCTTACCAGAAGCATAATAAACAGGATTCACGGCTAATGCACAGAGAAGGAAGAGCCTTAAGCGGTCTAGTTAGTTTAGCTATTGCTGACTGCCTCGTTTCTGTAACACTTAAATCTTAAAACTAACTTATTTCGCTCTCACTATTACATCAAATGAGAGGAATTACTTAATAAAACTAATGTAAATATAACGATGAATAAAGTAATAATAACAATAATAATAATATTATTTGTCAAAAGAGTTTAGTAAAATTTTAAGCAAATTTAAGTCAAGTGCTGTTGAACTTTATGGACACATGGATTGAAAAATAATTAAATTTGAGGCGGTTATTAAAATAAGATTCACGATAACTTGAGATAATTTGAAAACATTTGAAGTAACTCTGGAGCAATCTGTGAACCTCGGAAATTCTGTTAATGAAATTTAATTTTAACGAGAGCCAATTCAATTTTACCTGGTATTAATTCCGTTGCAATGAAGTAGCGTCGCGTAGTCATAAATTCATGGTGGATTATTTAAAGTCTCAAGGTCTTTTCTTTCCAACGTAAGTCACCTCATTGTGGACATTGCACCAGCTTTAATAAGAATCTATGACCAGGGGACGTCCAAAAGGTAGACTAATGAAGGTGGAGAAAGAAGAGAATAAATGGAGAACCCTCGGGGTGTTGTAATCACAAATGCAAATATACAGGATTAAAACCAACTAATTAGTTAAATTATTGTTGAAAAATCTAATTATTTAAGGTTGTTTTACAAACTAATTAAAACTAATTTAAACTCAGTTTAAAAAATTATAAAAAGATTTTTTCAAATCGCATAAATTCTAATTACTTATACGAATTGAAGCAGATGTTAATTTTTAATGATGTTGGATTCTCGTAAAGTGAAATAGTATCATACTAAATGGATTTGTACTTGATTCTGAGGGTAGACGACTTTTTCTTTTCTGTCGTTACCAGCCACCAAATAGTCGATACCAACGTCCTTGTTAGCATCCAATGAATCTGGCTGCACATTATCATATCGCAGCAACTTTCGATTAAGAGTTTCCTCCAAAACATCCCAGGATGGAAGCTTATCTGTATCCCGATACTCTTGATCACTTATTGAGCATCTGCTATCTATGGTGTTCCATTTTGGAGAATCCTCTCTGCTCATCATCTCTTCAGATTTGCTCCTCCCGAAACTTCCGGATGTACTTACACTGTCCCACATTGGCGATGTTCCTGCAAAATTTCATTTAAACCAAATCGAGAAGTACAGAAAAAAATTGAATACACGTTGACTCAAAAAAAAAAAAAAAAAAAACAGGTGTAAATTTACCACGAACTGTGTTCCAAATTCTATTATGGCCTTTCTTCGATTTGCATCGGCTAATCGATCGAACAGAAGACTTCCAGGATCCAATTGAAGATGAATCCCAGACCGGAAGTTGACTTCTTGTTCGTAAACCACGTGTCAACGTGTCGTGCATTTCCAACATTTCTCGCTGTAGTCGTCTCTGATGTTCAGCAATAATACTTGTGCTCGGCGAATACTGTCGAGGTGAATCACAGATACTCGATTCAGACCTGCAGGCAAAAATTGCAAACTTGATACGAATTTCTGGAGATTATAGATCAAAAGGAAATAAATATCCAGAGGCGATTGCTAGTCCAACTGCTTTTTTTTTCTTTTTAATAGCTTGTTCTTTTAGAACACTGATTTCAACAAGAAAATAATTATTACAGGTGAGTCAGAAGAAGGAAAAAGAGTTCTTTTAACTGAGTAAAAGAACTGAGCAAAGCTTAATCTAGCACATTTCTTTTACAAAACTCGTTTCTACTTTAATACAAAAAATTGGCAATAAAACTTTATGAATAACGAAATTTAATCAAGAATGTAGTTTGAATCTTGCATTTGTAATAAAAGAATTCACTATTGTCTGTGCTTTGTATTTCTTCTACCTAAAGTAAATTGTAAAAAGTAGTAAAAGATCTTAAGTGGATTATAGAAAAGTCGTTTCGGAAGTGATCAACTTTGATCTTGTCTATACCTATAGTAACATGAAATCATCGTGTCTTTTCAGATAGTTTCCCCTTCGACCATAACAACAAACTTGAATTCGAGCTAATACTATATAAAGGATGTGAGAGATGATATATATATATACCACAAATCTGGCTAAACTTGTCGCAAGGTTATAATTGAAATGGGGTAAACCAATTTGGCTCACACCCACACATCGTTAACGTAATTTGCCTTTAGTATCTATCCCAAATGTCCAATCACAGTCCATAAATAACTATGACATCTATTCATTCCGACGTCCACTTGCCCATTTGTTATCAAATTTCTAACTCGGATTTGATCAAAGTCATTTCTCTGGAAGCTTTAACATCTGCCCTTTTGAGATCATGATTTTATATCTGATTTTTTTATTCATTATTTTATTTATTTTATTTTACCCTTTGGCGAGGGTGAAATACTGAGATAACATCATCCATCGATAATGAATTTCATTTATATAGGTCGAAATTACTTAATTCATTTAATTTCAGTACTAAAATAGCCTCTGAATACACAAGCCATTATATTGTAGAGGAAGGAATAAAAGAAATAAAATATACCTAGGAGTGTAGGTTTCTTTGGGCAAATTAGAAGTTGATGTATCTGGGCAGCTGGATCTTCTCAAACAACGAGATGACTCCCTAGATACTTTCTGGACCATGTCAAGCATAGCGACTTTTTCTTCGTGAGGGAGAACCTGAGCAACTTCTTGTAGGATCTAAATTAAAAAATATATATATTTTAATTTACCGAAAAAGAGGGTTGAGGACAGAGGGTAGGAATTTTACTCAGAAAGTTTATCTCACTTTGCTTCATAAAAAGAAACCTTTGATTCAAACCTTTTGATTAATTTATGTCTTTTGCGTCCATAAGGTAAATCCTTCAAATTTTCCCATAAAATTAATTAATATATTAACTAATTTTAGCATTTATGGAAAACAATATTTATTTTAAATCTGTCATAATAGCAAACCCAAGAGAAATCCTAGTAAACTTTAAAAATCTTATTAAATTTAAAAAACAATTAAATCCAAGCATAATAAGACCTTCTTATGAGAATGAGATACGAAATGCTGTGAACTTAATACTCTCATTAAAAGTGTACAGTTAAATCCCATAAATCTTCTCGGAAGTTGTTTAAAGAACAAAACATTCCTGATCTTATAAAAAGTTTTTTTAAATAGATAATGATGACTCTGCCTTAATTATCGTCATTTATTCTGCAAAACATCTTGGACTAAAAAAGAATCTCTTCAATGACATCTTATTCACTTCGAGCCACTCTCGTCTTTTCTGCTTTCATAATTTTCCTTCAACGATATGCAAGCACTTACTAAGTATTCTCACATTTCATTCTTTGTTTTCTGTTTCTACATAACTGTCTTATTTTTTCAGCTCTTCATTTTATCCAATCTGTTTTTTCTCCTTAAAATGTTTATTAAAGTTTATTAAAATTATTATCATAATTAATTATTAGTAAATCTAGCAATATTATTACTTTACACTTTCCTAATGGTAAGTTCGGTAAATTTTAATCATTATTATTCAGAAAAATTATAATATTCGAATAAACCTAGCAGCATCAAATATCAAATACAAGTGGAATATTATCTAAAATAAAATTCCATCAATTTTTCTTTCCTCTTGACAAGAATATGTTACATATATACAAGCATGAGTAGAATTTTTTTTCGGTTATTTTCTACCATAATCTGTATGAAAAAGATTAAAGAAGTGGTCTGAATTTCAGAATCGATACTGTTCCAATTCCTTCTTCCATCTGCTCCCAATATCTTATTACATGGATATATATCCTATTTTTCTTCAATTCTGATAGTAATACAGTATCGAGAAATATAAAAGAATGCTCTATTAATCTTATCAGACATGTGTGGAGTTCTGATAACAGTTAGTTCACAACTAAAAGCCACTCTAAAAGTGGATTAAAACTTCCTCTTTATAGGAACGATCGACTGTGATAAGTTTTCATCCTCTCATATCAAGTCATGATACCACTTTCAGAGGAAGATTAGATTATAAAAGCTTAATAGGACTTTATTTTTTGCAGATTTTTCTTCTAACAAAGTTCTTGAAAAATCCAATTAAATATTTTGAATCATTGTATATATATTTACTAATTAATGAAATTTCGTATCTCCAAAAAAATTGTACTATTTCCATGCCTAAGAAATTTAGAAGAGTTTGTACTTTTATGAAATTAAAGGAGGAATTACATACTACCATTATAATTGGATAAATTCGTCTCACTAATCCAATCAAAGCAGGCGAAGCACATAATTAATCTTGCACCAAGGAAAATCCAGAACATGGTCTAAATGAAGCTCTTATGAAACCACACTTTGTAGTAATTTACCTTCGACTACAAAACTCTTAATTACAAAATTCTTAGGATTACTACTCATAATAGAATAAAAATATTCTCAATCTTATATCGTAAAAAATTGTTTACTCTCTCAATTTACTAAAGAAAATTGAGCTTACTTTAGTAAGTGTTTTGACTATCAATTAGTTAAGAACTACTAATTTACAGTAAAAAGCTACTAATTTATTTAGTAATTTACTTTCAACTATGAATTAGAAGAAAAGTACCATCAGTACTAGCAACTGCTAGTTTTGATAAATCTAATTAATATTTTTCTAC
The DNA here is from genome assembly GCA_904066005.1 of Synergus itoensis. Lineage (NCBI taxonomy): Eukaryota > Metazoa > Arthropoda > Insecta > Hymenoptera > Cynipidae > Synergus > Synergus itoensis. The sequence goes on along the minus strand of CAJFCP010000713.1, from coordinate 243,971 downwards.
TAATTTATTGTAGAAATGCTGACACGGCAGTATTTCACTAGTAACTTCTTACTGATTCAGATTGAGATGTAATTTATACGATATCGAGTTTGAGTTTATTTTGCACGCAAAGTCAATATTATCCAAAGTCTGTAGTGAATATGGATACACTGCATAATAGATTATCTAGATGTATAGCTAGATCTAGAATAATGAGATTCTCAAGGTGTGCAATGGCTTCTAAGATGAGGATTTACTGGGATTTGCTAAAGGATTTGTGTCTAGCTTGTTACTGTGGTAAGCACTGTACTGTATTCTATCAATTCAAACTTGAGTGAAAGCATGCAACGTACATACTGTATGTACTACATTGATTTATTAGATAATTTACTAAATGGACTAACTTTAGCTAAACCCAAAGATATATTTCAAAGTAATTTCATTTTCTAAAATCTTACAACTTCGTAAGAATATAAACATATAATGCTATTAGTAATGCTTACCCGAAACTTATTCAATGTGATAAGAGCTGAGATCAATCCTCCTGGACCTCTTTGGCGACCTCGGCGACGGTTCATAGAAATCACGTAGGTCAAAGGGCTAAAATTTCTCAGTTCAGCATGACCCAACAGACCTAACAAACCAATATCGATTTAGAGCTTAAAGCCAAATTATCACAAACTTATAATATTAACTTTAATTAATAGCTTATCCTTATTATTCTTAAAATGTACAATTTGTAAATATTGATAATTTTGTACAAATGATATACATTTGTTTCAAGAAGAGAAAATGGGAATGTTTAGTGCTCGTGTGATGGGACGATATAAATCTTGATTCAGCACATTTTCACGTACTAAAAGAGTAACCTCGGTTCAATGGGGCTTTTCGAAAATAAACGAAAGAAGCGAATGCGAAAATCTTTTAGTCCTTTTACGATCTTAAGGCACGTAAGCCGTTAAGATACCATTAAGGTTTGGACATTCAGCTCTATTTTTTTGCTCCCCTAGCACTTTAGAGATGGTCCATTAGCTAGAAAAAATGTTATGTAGTTTTCATTCATCGCCTTGGAAAGATTTTCTCGATTTTCTTATTTTCCGAGAAAATTACTCGGAAAATTTCTTCATTAGACTCTCCGGTGGTTACGTGACCTGGTTTTAATTAATTTGCTAACTTCGAAGTTTATAGCTCACCAGAAGTTCCTCTATCGTATGAGGCTATGTATTAAGATCATAAACTTTCGATTAGCCTTAATTAAATTTAAATTTTGGATTTTCAATAGGTAAATGTACCTCTATTCTCATTCTCGATAATAGAATTTTTCTTTTTTGGCAGGGTATCATTGACTGTTATCAGATTAATTCTGGCTATCGTAGCCCTCTTTACAGCATTACTGATATTCCTAGCTTTGCTCCAAGTTGAGAAAGCACTTGGTCCTTGATTGTCTGCAAACTTGAGGTTGTATCTAAAAAATAAACGAATTGTAAATAAATAAAATTTATCTGTAATTTATTATTCATTCATTTAACTCTACCTTAAAATTTTTTCAGATGTGATAAAAACGAGCTTTAATCCATTATTTGATCGTTCAATCATTCGTGCAACGTCCTCGGACCAGTTCCACCCCTTTGAAAGGGACTCGACAATTCCATTAGCAGGAGATATCTCTTCTGTGGTCACCAACTTGCAGAACATGGCCAACGAACGCATTTCTGAGTTGTAGGTCTCCTGTCTCTTTTTCCAAGACTCGACATGCCAGGCGTTTTCGTGCGAGGAATTGAACAAGTTTCCAAGATAGGGTCGTAGAATTGGCCCTAAAGTTTTTCTGTCCTGCTCCATGCCTAAAAAAGGAGAATCACTATTTCCAGTCTGTGATAAAATTAGATAAAAGCTCAACAGTTTTGTAAAATAAAGAATTCTTCTTCTAAAATATTCTTCCCGTAGCCCGTACTATATTTTTCTTAACATAGGGATGAAATCGATGCCCCAGTTCTATGCAATTAATCCGATTACCATAATAGAGCCATTTTAAAAGTGTCTCTGCCATTATAATATGATTTTCAAGATCCATGTAGGCAGTTTCTCTATCTCTTTTGATAACATCAACGAGGATATCTACAGAACGTTCGAAATAAGCAGAAGCACTGCCTCGTCTTCGCTCCTCGAGTGAACGACGTCTTACACGTTTCCTTTTTCGGTGATCCATCACAGCGTAAATCTGGTCTCTCGCCTGTTTGAGCACCAAAGTTAGAAGGTATACGAGATTGTCTATTGGTTCTTGTGAATGAGACGAGGATACAGGAAAACTTAAGAAGGAACTGTTGTCAAAACAACCCTGTCAAGTAAAAGGATGAAAATTAATTAAGACATAACTTATTAAAATAAGAAAATAATAACTAGTACAATCTAAATTACATCAATATTGATAGAAATGAATTCATTTATAAATATTCACAGCACAAATAAAACATACTTGCAAGGAAGCATCTTTAGCTTTTAATACTTCTTTGATGACTAGTCCCAGATATTTTAATTGCCTCGAATTATATCCAAAATATCCTCCCATAGTTCCCCTTGGAATAGAGGCCATAACTGTTTGCCATCGAGAAATGAGTTCAGTTTCCATAACGTCAGTTGGATTTGGTGCTTCGACAGCCATATTTGTAGACTGAGTATTTAAGAGAGTTAAATATGCTTCTACCAATTTTGAATCTGAGACGTAAGAATCTTCGTGATGAAGGATTCCTCCTTAAATGTACATAAAATAAACGAAAATCAAATATTTGAGACGTTAAACTTATACATGAAATAATTTTTAAAGCGAGTCATTTTAATGAGAATATTTAGACATCTGAACAAAATTCCTTATATATTTCTTTCATTTTTCAAACTAGATTCTCAATTTTCTTGAAAAATACGAACACGCCCCGTTTTGTTCCTTTCTCTGAAATGGAGCTTGTCGATTTATCTCGGAACCTCTGTCTTGCATTTTCCCGGAAAGGACCGTTATTTTAGGAAAAACTGTTTCTGTCTTGTGGTAAATAAGCCTCGTTTTCATTCTGAAAGGACATTTTTCGTAGCTATTTACCAAAAAATGCAATCAAAACTATTTTCCAAACCCCTTTTTCAATTAAGGACTTGGATATCCAATATATTTTTAATAAGTAACTTATCCTGGAACTTTTACTCTACAAATTGCAGTTTGAATTTGAACTGCGTTTGTTTTGGCATTTGCAGTAAAAAGAATATGAAACTGGTGTCTACTGACTTTAAAGTTTTCTTCAATATTTTTGCATAAGAGGATACGAGAGGGATATGAGCGATAAGACCCCGAATATATGCGACGTCCGGAAAATCTCGTTGGCCAACCATCTCATGGATCACCATAGTCTCTACTCTCCAAAAGTTTCTAGTCTCCCGTCTTTGCATACTTCAATAACCCGTATGGTTCTTAAAAAATTGCAATACCCAAGCATTTTTATCGAACATGCCTGATACTAAATTTTAATACTCAATTTTAAAATTCTCCTAAAGATAAATCAATTCTTCCTTCATTTTCACCACTACCCTCATAAGAATATTTTTTTACGAAATTCTCTGTTATAGAACATAAATAAACATACATTTTAATTCGATATTTTTAATTTTAAGAAAAAGGCATTTAAATTATCCGTTTCGACCTCTGATCTTTCGTAAGCTCCAATTTTGGAAATCAGGTTGACAAACTGGCATCAAATTTCCAAACGAGTGACGTCCACATAACCGTCGATGCAGAATTGGCCGATATTTACACGTGGCTGATTATTTCAATACCCTGATCCCCTAGACAGGTTTTTCACACATCGGTGAAAGACGAGAATTCCCATTTGAAAAAAGTGCTAATTGCACAATGTGCCCACTACCATATTTAATTCAGCGCAACTCAATCCCCGACATATTTTACCATTGAAATTCTTTTCTTAATTAAACGCCGGCTTTATATTATTAAAATAAAACCACTTTTCAATCGTTTAAAACCTCTTCACAACCTTTTTTAATGAACCTTTCATTCGTATTATTTAAGGTGATATTGGTAGTATTAAAATGGTATTAATTGGTGGTACTTCACATTCTGAAAATAGTTTCCTATAGAAAAATCCAATTTCCAATTTTTTTTTTCTACATAAAGCAGAGCTTAAAATTTTATTTTAAATTAAATATCTTTAACGAATGGCCATAATCCAAACAAGACTGGATTCCCTTTTAACAAGTGATGCAAATATATTTGTCAAATAACTATTGCAACGTTTCTGAGAAGAGACATGCATTTGATAGCCTATGCTGAAACATATTCACTCACACATTCACACATTTTCATGCATCACTGCACACCTAGGTTGCATGGCAGGTAGTTTTGTTTCCAATTAAGCGAAACAGCGCCTCTCCAAAAGGATGAATATATACACTTGAACGGAGTCTATATGTGTGTGTTTTCCTATATACATACTATATCTCTGCAATTTAATTACTTGCATTCGAAATATCTTACACATTCTGATTACAATTTTCACCTTCTAGATTGCATATTCATTTATTTACGAGGGCACCAAAAAACCATATTCAGCTTCTATCCTATGTTTATTAAAACATAGCAGATGAAACATCGTTTCATCCCTCGTTTTTCTTCATTTATAAATCTCTTCTGCTTTGCTTTTTAAATATTACTTCTATTTTTCTCCAGTTTCTTTCCTGATAGGATTTTTGAGATGATTATTGTACAGAAGGTTTAATCAGCCTGAGATATTGTATTTGGCAGGGATTCGAAATTTATGAATACATTTTGTTCATAATATTTAATCAATTAGGAATTTGGAATAGAATGCGTTGGATTCTTGTTACCTTTGGCACACTGCAGCATCACGTTACACCTAGGATGAAAGTAACACCTCAAATTTTGGCACTTGAGGGCTCTTATTAGCTCATCGAGGCACAGAAGAACGTGACGAGATAAAGTATCAGGTGCCCAGCTTCTCAAAGGGTCTGGACCAGCTCGTTCCAGTGACCACCAGTGAATAGTTCGCAAAATATAACGACTCACGAGCTTCAGACGATCCTGTAAATTTAAATTCCTTTTAAAGTTTCTATATATATATATATTTCCACCCGAAACTTCTCCCTGGCTGTTTGCCTAATAGCAGCAATACTCTTAAGATCACACAGAACGTACTTTTTCCCTAGGTCGCCAACCCTAATCAAAATTATCAAGTACTACCTTCAAATCAATAAGGCATCCATACAAAACTATAACTTGGTCGAAAGTCACAAAGTTCCGGATAAATCAGCCAGTGGAAATGCTTGAGAAAATCTCTCCGAATTTTGGTAAAGTAAGGAAGTAGGTGAAAGATAAAGACAAAGTTTTGAATACATATATCTATATATATTTGCATGTAACTGCACCAAAACTCAACAATGTATTCTGGAAGCTCAAAGCAAAAGTAACAAACCACAGCTAAGTAATCACAGGGCAATCAAGTGACAGGAAGTCTTTTCCTGTATGCGAGAGGTGCTTGAAACTAAAATTACTGTGTATGTCATTATATATGTATAAACGAAAACAGCTACAAATCTCCTAGCAATTAATAAAGCCATTTCTCTAAGATATTTTTTATACTTTATTCTTTCATTTCTTCTTCATTCAATTCTACTTTTATTCTTTCTATTATACTATTCTTTTATTCTTTACTATTTAATGAAATCCTAGCGTGTCGTAACTTGAGATATTCCATTTTACCGATCAACTTTCCTCACCTTGCGAGGAGAAACCAATTAAAATTTAATTTGCAAGTTTGCATTTTCCTTCTTCAAGGCAAAACCACTAACTATTAAAAAATCATAAGAGAATTCCCCTGTGTCCTATGACCAGAATCAGACTTTTCTTCCAAGTGGAAGAAGAATAAATATAGGAAAGTCGCATTGTTCATTTACGTTTAATCACTCGGAACGAGTGGCAACAACCAGAGAAAAGTCTTAAATTTATCCAACTTTTCTCATTATGCATTCCAAGCTTTTCACGCTCGACTAAAATAATTCCACGTTACCTTTCGCATAAAATCTAAATTCGTTTGAATTAAAATAGGTGCAAACTCGTTTTGATGAAAAATTATATTTCGAATATCTAATAACTTTCTCTGTATTAGAAATTTTTCCGTTTAATATATTAAAATTGGACTAATTAAATTTTCATTTTAATTATTTTATCGTATTTTTGAGTATATTTTTCATTTAATATTATTCTGAATTTATAAGAAGCAGATTCTTTCTAATGAGGAGGAAAATGAGGAAAATATAGTACGTATAAAAAAGTTTCAAAGGATGTACTGGAAAGATCTGTATCTATGATGAAAGAAACATCACAGTACTGAAGAAATGTCAAAGGATCAGTCTGTGATCTAGAAAAATATTTTATATCATCACTGAGAGTTCTCAGAAATTTCTTTGATTACTATGAAACATTCATTAAAAAACTATTAAAATTAAATTATTAAATTAATTATTATTAACTATTAAACTATTAAAATTTTTGTTAAAATGGAATTGTGGCGGATTTCGAAAGGCAAAGAACCTACTTTTCGTTTGAGATGAAGATTTAGAGGCCGTCTGCCTTGCAACTGATCGAGGATTTCCTGAAGCACAGAGTCTGTGAGGAAAGGAACACTTTCATCAGAGTAATGTTGGGACATAATCATCTCCACAGCTGGAACGCGAATCCTCCATAAAGTCGCTCGATCCTCACAACGAGCCCCAGGATAAGGCCCCACAGCTGTCGCATACATTCCCTGTTTAAAAAAATAAATTTTTTTCGCAAAAGAACGGTTGCTTCTTGGACAACAGGAACTTGACCAACAGAAAAAAAACTTTGTACACATTCCAAATTAACAGTCCAAGTAAAACAACCCTTTGTTATTTTATATGATGTGGTTGGCTGGTTAATTATGAATATATTTTGAACTAAATAAATGTTACAAGATCAATCATTAATTTTATTATGCAAAGTCAGAGCTGGGTAAAATGGTTCTCAAAATGTATTTAAAATGTAAAATGCAAAATAGGTTTACAAAATCCATTTAAACTGGAAAATAGAAAATGGTTTTCTATCTTATATTTGAAATGAAAAATGCAAAATGGATTTTTATTAACTTTAATTTCATTTCCAAAGTCAATTATAAATTATAATTACGTAAAATTTCATAAAGAATAATTATTATTCTTTGCGCAATAAAACATACATGTCTTCGAATTTACGCCGGTAAACACAAATTTTGGGTCTGAGTTCTAAATATCAAATTTTTATTTCTTTTACGTAGCTATTATAATAAAGGGAACGATAGTTTTTTTTTGTTACAAGTTTGCTTCTTTTTTGCTTTTTTTGCTTTGCTTTCTCATAATTTTATTATAAATTACTATGCAACGAATTTTTGTAATACATTTGAGTCACTTTTATTAAAAAATAATTATTTTTCATTACAATCAACCCAAAAACTTCAAAACTTACTTATCGATGTAAAACAGACAAAAGCAAACTTTATAATAAGTCAAAAATGAATATTTTTGTTCCTTTCGATGTACCAGAATTTATGCATTAAAGCAGAAACCCCCCAGAATTTTTTTTTGACCTGTGATTATCTAACTTGTCCATGGCAGAACCAAAAAAAAATGGAAAATGGTATTTTAAGTGGAAAATAGGTTGAAAATCTATTTAAGATGGAAAATGAAAAATGGGTTTCTTCTTTCTATTTGAAACACAAAATAGAAAATGGCATTTTGCATTTCAAATACCTATTTGAAATGAATTCATTTGAAATAGTTACCCAGCTCTGTGCAAATTTAAATTAAAATGAATCTTTTTAGGATTTTTAAATTGACGAAGGGTGACTAAGTTTTTGGAAATTGGTAAATAAACTCACGGTTTGTGTTGCAGTGTAATGAAGCAATGCATCACAGTGGTGAAGCGGTACTCGACGAGGATAATCGGCGGTGGTTGGCCACGAGGAAACCGCAGCACCAATCAACAGCCTCACTTCGACATCCTGGGATTTGGTACCATCCAGTCCAATCCTCAAAAGTATTCCACTACCGTCCTCCACCAAAGCGACACGATGTTCCTTCGGCTCTCGTAATTCCGTCTCTAAACTTTCTAAGAAGCCAAAATAAGAATTGTACATTTTATCTTCATTCATTCTATAGTAATGTCAATAATAAATTAAATTAAATTAAAAATTACTAAATTTCAATTATAATACTGCAGTAACGTCAAACTTGACTCACAATCATTCATTTTTACATTATTGCAACATAACTATAATTAATTCCCAAGTTCAGATGCTCTAAGATGAAATCACGATTTTCTTGACAAGACATTTGCGAACCGCAAAACGTTAGCATAATACACGTCATGCAGAGCAGTTTAATTAAATTGTTTTGCTCGCAATTAAGGAAAACAAGAGAGAAAGCATGTCTAAGGCAACAGCTGGATCCGCCTTACAATGACTTCAAGATTTCCATTGAATTTGAATTTCACATAAATTCAATAACTTTTAGTTAATTTGTTATTACTGATTTCAACTACTTTTAAAAAAACTTGATTATAATTCTCAGAAATTACCAGAGCCGTAGAAAAGTCTGCAGTGGTCTGGTTGCTTCAGAATTTTATCCAGAACTTCCGCATCGACGATTTGACCAGGAGAGTGGCAAATTCGGTCATTTCCACTTTTCACTTCATTTGAAACTGATTTATAAAACAAGACAATTATTTTTTTATTATGTTATCATCTTTATAGACGTAATCTTTATATTCACTACTTTCCAACCTCCTGTAATTTAATGAAGATAAGAAATGCTTTTTTAACCATTCCAAGAGTTATGAGACATTTATCTCAACATTTTTCGAGATTGCTTTTTTCATAAATATATTAATCAGTATAAAAAGTGACCTATATACCCTGTCTGGTCGCAGCAGCTAAGAGATTCGCTACTTTGGCTTTGATAAGATCACGCCGAATTCTTCCACCAGGTCCTAAAAATTCAGTCCATGATTCAGCTTCACTGGCTCGTATCCTGAGCCGAACGAATCCTGGCATGCTGGCATCTTCTTCTACACTTACTGTAGATTCCCCGTCACTACTTGTGACTGGCGTAGATAAAACGTCAATTCGTAAAAGGTACTCAAATTTCAGTTGCTATATAGTAGAATAAAAATGTTATTTATATAATTATACTTTTATACTTTCAATTCAGCTTTTGCAGTCAACTTAAGTTTAATTCTCTCTTCCTTTCATTTAATTTGTCAGTTGTAATAATCCTAATTAATCCTGCTTTTCATATTCTACTGAAATATTCATACCAGTGTATAGAGCATGAATTTTCATTACAAAAGGAAACATGATCCTGCATGATGATATACGTAAAATTTAAACCCTCAGGATAAATTACAATTTCCATATTGCTTTTATCTGCTTTTTTATCAATTTATCTTACCTTAATCCTACGACGTTCATTGAGCGAAACGAGAAACATGGATGAGAATCTGCGGTCGAGATTACCCACTCCTGCTACCAAACGTTGAACTAATCTTTCCACTGTTGATTCAATGCCTATAATATCTGGGGAAACTGTAAAAAATAAAATTTATTTAGGATTTTATTTAGTATTACGTTGTTGAAAAATTTAATAAGTAAATGAATAAAAACGTTAATATTTTATGCTCCATCGACTTTTGGATAGGACAAAAGATTTTTTATACAATTCATTAAAGTATATTTTCCGCGTAGACTGATAATTATATGATATAAGCTTTGTCGAAGTATAAAAGAAATTAAATTACTTTCAACATCTGCAACTGATTTTCTAAAATAAGTGTTGAGTTTATCCAATTGATCTTTTGTGAAGGTAAGCTTAGTATTCATCAGGCGAAGACTCCCACTTTTAGAAGAGGTTCCACTAGGTGCGCAACCCATCTTTATTTATTACCTGCAAAATAAATGCAAAACAATAAGATAAAAACGTGAATGAATGTGCAGAAAAAAATTTTACGATGTGGAATTGTGAAGGACAGCCATCGTTAAATTTCTAAACGTAATATGTCAGAAAATGAATATAATAGAGTCAACTATCCATGCTTAACTGCTTAATACTCCTAAATAAAATTACATTACTTCCTTTCATAAAATAACTTAACAGTAATTGTAACTTCTTTGTAGGAATCTAATATATTGTGCTTAATGTACGATTATGTAGTTTGTTCTCTTGAATTCATTGAAACGTGATCTTTTGTAAGTATCTATACTTATACAGCGAAAACAATGTCTTTGAATGATGATGTTAAAGGTATAATATTGTCCACATGCTTGTTACATACCCCTTCAACCGTAGCCTTAATTGCAACATTGAAATGCACAAGGGTGAAGATCAAAGTGCTGAGGTTGCCAGAAAGGCAATTCCCAGTCGTTTGAACTACATATATGTTGAATTCAAATACTCTATGAAGTGACAAAAATCACCTTAATTAAACTTTGTCTTCATACTGTATAAATGAGATCACCTTACAATATATTTCAAGTAAATAAAGATACTATAATAAAGGAATGAACAATGGATATTAAGAATTTTATTACAAATAAAAAATACATGGGTTCCTTTATTAATCCGTATGAGAAAATTGGGACACGAAATGAGATAGGAATCTATGTGGGAATCTCATTTCGTGTCCCAATTTTCTCATACGGATTAATAAAGGAACCCATGTGGATTCCCATATGGGTTCCCATTTGGGATCTTTAAGGGTCCCCATGTGGGGAATTCCAATAGGGATGAGATTGCTGAACTTGTTGTATTTTGTAAATCGAAGTTTTGCTGAGTAGCAAATTTTTCTTGTCGTGTAAAGGCGAATGGTTCTGTGTAACCACAACCATTTTTCAGTAAAAAAAAGTTAACCATCACTCAATGGATACCCATCTCGGTTCTCATCTTCGCGCGGCTTTTCTCATGTATCACCGAAACGATATGAAGGTATGAAAAGAAAATCACTTCCTGGGCTGAAAGCAAGGAGACAGAGACATGTGTTTGGAATTTTGAAAGAGATGTGCAATGTGCTTGGTTAATGTAATTTCACTTTTCCTAAAAGTATTGTGATTCAAAACAATTACACGGAGAAAACTGGATATTAAACCGTAATATCTA